>CABHPR010140979.1:0-20448 GCA_902168415.1 Peromyscus melanophrys | reverse complement strand
TGTGTGTGTGTGTGTGTGTGTGTGTGTGTGTGTGTGTGTGTGTGTGTTTGTGGGGGGGGGGCTCCATGCTGGTGCTCTACTAAATGAATTCTTAGATATTACTCATATTTGTTATTCATGAACTCAAATTAGCTCATTACTGAGTTCCCTGGCGGCTCTAATTCAATTATCCCTGAAGTCAAGCTACCTCTCCAGGCTCCAGAGCTTCTGCCCCCACACTGACAGATGCCTAGAACCCTGTGACCTGGGGAAGACCACACTGGGATCATTTCAGGGTCGGTTCTGTTTTGAGTTGTTTGTGAGTTTCAGCTCTTCTTGTGGCTGCTTTGAAATTAGGAATTATAGCTCATTTGACTTCCTAGCTATCATTCAGTCAGTGAAGGCTATTCTGTTAACCCTACTGCAAGTAGTGATATTTGCATTACAGCTATTTTTAGCCTATAATTTTCCAGTTACTAGGTTTTAAGACACGAACAAGTTGCAGTTTGAGATCAATAATGCAAATTCATGCCAGGAAGATACATGTGAAATTTGCTCCCGGAAGTGCTTAGAGAGCTGTTTGGTTATGTGACTGTATAACTAACTACCCCAAAACTTAGTGGCCCAACAATCACTCTATTAATCTGCATAATCATATGCACTGGGAATGCAGACAAGGTTTAGCAGAAACCAGTTGTCTTTGCTCCATGGGTTCTTGCTAAGGCTATGAAATCCAGGGTGGCTTCTTGCCTGGCATGCTTATGGCTAACGTGGCTTTTGTGACTCAGTGAATTGTTTGACTGGGGTCCTCATATTTCATCATCATTCTGGGTTTCTTGGTTCTCTGTATGCTGGTAAGCCTCACTCCATCCCTGTGGTCTTCCCATGTGGTCTCTATGAGGTATCTCCAGCCCTATGTGGCTTAACTTCTTACAAGGCAGTTTGGCAATCTCAACAAGACAAAAATGGAAGCCACTGGCTCTGGTCAAAGCTTCAACCTGACAGTCACATGTTGTTTCTTCTGTAGCTTTGTGGTTAAAGTGGGTCACAGGCACAGTCTAAACTGCAGGGAAATGAATTTAAAAGGCCCTAAAATATCAGGAAAAGTGGTTAGTGGAGGATACCACTATACCAGGCTGACAGTAGTGGCAATTCATTGTTGAATCAAGCAGCTTAACTACTTATACTATCGAGTAAGCATAACAAATAACTAAGTTATGCTTGCAAGTTGTAGCTTAGAGCCCTGATGTCCTACAAGTTTGTAGGTCATTATTTTAATACAAAACTGTGTATCAGCACATATTTTTATTATGAGGTCGGCAACTCCTAATGAAATTATAAAATTTACTCCAACTCATGCCTTTTGTTTCCCTTCCATTCTTTATCATTCTAGTCTCTCTGCAGAGATATGCAAGTAGATACAAACAGATATGGTAAGAGCTTTTGTTCTCATCTCATTTAAAAGAAGTTGAGAACTGCTTTTTAAATGGTCAGGATATGAACCTCCTTAGATCTTGTAGCTAGAGCTAGAAGTGGACAGGAGACTTCCTTTCTTCCCTGAAGGAATTCAGACTATTGTAGGAGAGATATTTGGTTAAGTTCATCCAGTGTGATAAGCAATGCAATAGGGAAAAGCTCCCGCCCGGTGCTATTGAAGGGCGAAGATGCTATTCCTAGCCTAGACCAAGCATTTTAAGGGACCTTCTTAGTGTAGTACCTGAACTGAATGGCTAATATGCTGGCTAGTTTTTATGTCAACTTGACTCAAGCTATAGTCATTTTGGAAGAGGGAATCTCAACTGAGAAAATGCCCCCACAGATTAGTCTGTGGACAAGCCTGTGGAGCATTTTCTTGATTGACAACCAATGCTGGAGAGCCCAGCTCACTGTGGGTGGAGACACCTCTGGGCTGGTGATCCTGTACTATAAGAAGACAGGCTAAGCAAACTTGGGGAGCAAGCCAGTAAGCAGCACTCCTCCATGGCCTTGTTGGGCCTGGGGTCTCACAATAATGGGGCACAGACCACCAAAGTCTATTCAACTAGAAGCAAACTTTACTCCAGAAAAATAAAAAAATTAAAAATTAAAAAAATAATAAAACACCACAGGGTACAAAAGCTTATCAGCTAGCTGAGACCACAGCCAATGTTGGAATTCTGGGGCTGTGGCAATGGAGGTGGGTACTGGCCCCCTTTCATAGTGTCAGGCACGGGGTGCATGCTAGGAGTCATGTAGAAACAACTATTAAAAGTTAACTTTGGTCCAGGCAGTTGCTGGCTATAAAGGACAAGGGGGTTAAAAGTTAACCCCTGGCTGTTGACACAGGAGCTGGCTGTAAAGCAGACAGCCACCATAGTTAGCGGTTAACCTTTAGAGCTGATGACTGTCAGTTTTCATCTCTTAAGCTTATAAAATTATATTTCTATATTCCTGGACCCTTCAGCTTCTGCATCGATTCCTGCTTTCAGGTTCCTGCCTTGAATTCCTTCCCTGACTTCCCTGGATTACCAACTGTAAAATGGAATAAACCCTTTCTTCCCCGAATTGATTGTGGTCATGGCGTTTGATTTCAGCAATAGAAAAGCTAACTAAGTTAGCCAGGTGGGAGCCAAGGTTGATGAAGAGGAAGCAGCAGGAACAGAAGCTAGAGTGGAGGCAGCCATCAAAACGTGGCCTTGTCCCGAATCTGAGAAGAGAGAAAAACACTGATCTCTCTAGTCATTTTTCCCTTATAAAAATGGGCTCACTGTGGCTTCATTATAAATCATTGGATGCATATAAGTAAGCTAGCCCAAAATGATGTCATCTTCATGCACTGATGTTTTTAAGAGCGTGAAAGGGAGATGAAGAGGTGTTTATTCCTGAGTAATTGGGTGTAGCTGATTCATTCAGATGAATAGAGAGACCTGGGGTGCAATTCAATACACGTTGAATTGCCGCCTCCTTTTGACTTATAAATCCCATGCTGACATCTGTACAGAACAAATAGAGTTTGAACCAGTATACAAAATTGCAGAGCTAGACTATGTGCTAGAAACCATTATGTCTACCCCCTCGTTTTATAGACAAGGAAACCAAGGCCTGGGGAACTGAAACAATTGCCCAGAGCGGCATACCTCCATGACAAAGTATTACTCCCATCCAAGTCAGACAATATCCAATCTGAGTTTTATTTAGAAAATGCTGCTAAATTTTAGGAAAGATTGTTTACACGGACAGCGGCCTCGATGAGAAATGGTTGGGCCCGTACTGAGAGAGGAATGTGGACTGATGGAGAAAAAGGAGTCTATTATGGACTAGCTGTTATCTATCAAAACGCAGAAGGTGCAGGGGGCCATCCTGTGGGATCCATCCAAGAGTTGTTGAGCAGTGGTTCCGGCCTTACCTTTTCCTGATGGAAATGAGGAACAAAGAGGGAGGCACCTCTCACTGCACAGCAGGGTTCTGAGCTATGGAGGAGCAGTGAGAGCAAGTGCTTGTTATGGCAACAACATGTCCTCACCTCTCTCAGGGGCGTTTGCTCCTTCAGGACACAGCTGAACCTGTGAGCCTCCTTCAGTCTTGTATTCTCTGCACATGTCTGCACCGCTGTGCATACACCTGCATGGTCACTAGGTGTTTGGTTGTATGTCTCCACACAAGCCTGTGAGCCCCCAAAATATAGAAACCCGGTGTTCCATGGAACACAACTGAGAGAGCAGGTAAATTGGCTGAAGAAGCTTCCAAAAACTCTAGAGATTAAGTGGCCTTTTAATCCGGGCAGGCGAGTACTGGTTTGCTGTGGGAAGAAAGTCATTAAAAGGCATTTTGAGTACTCAGCAAAGAAAGGCCTGACCTGGGAGTCCACTAACTGGTGTTTAGGGGGAACAATTGTGTGCCTGGCATTTTGCTAGGGTAGAGAGTAACAGAAGGTGAATTTGACTGAAACATACAGATTTAAAAGATCAGGGAGCTGCTCTCATGAGTGAAGAACCTTCTGGAACTCAGAAGCTGGCCCTTTGTCCTGGAAGTTGAGGGTTCTCTGAAGAGTTTTAGGCTAGACTGTGCTGGAGTGTTACAGTCACAGAGGTCCTAAATGGGGAGGCTCTTTGTGAAGAGATTTGGGGCCATTCATGGGACACACTGTGAAAACAACATGCAAACAACAGTCTAGAGTGTGGGATATGAGACGCCTTGCACTTGCCCTTTGTGAGAAATTAAACCCACAAAAGGTCAGTAAAGGAGGAACATTTACGAGCAGGTGGAAATTGGATGAGAAATGGAGGGGTTGAACAGCGTAAATGGAGTTGGGGTTCCAGACTTTTCCACGTGAGCTTTATGTACAATTTGGCCCTTGGAACCCACCCAAAGAAGATTCCACTGGAATGAAACACTCAATGGCAAAGACAAACAGAAAGTAATGGGAATGTGACAGTGTTGTGGAATGTTACTTTGACTAGGCAAAGGTGTGTTACATTTGTTTACTGCATTTGTTTATGTAAAGATACGTTACCTTTGTTTATGGTACATTTATTTAATGATGTAAAGATGTGTTACATTTGTTTATGCTGCATTTGTTTAACTGTGTAAAGATGTGTTGCTGTTTTACCTTGCCTGTCAAAGGTACCTGATTGGTCTAATAAAAAGCTGAATGCCCAATAGTTAAGCAAAGGAGGGATAGGTGGGTCTGGTGGGCAGAGAGACTAAGTAGGAAGAGGAATCTAGGCTCAGGAGAGAGAGAGAGGGGAGAAGGAGGGAGAAAGAAAGGGAGACTCCAGGGCCTGATAGCCAGGTAGCTGCCAGACAGACAGACATGGAGTAGGACATACAGAATGAAAGAAAGGTAAAAAGTCCCAAGGCAAAGCACAGATGAAGAGCAACGGGTTAAAATAAGTTATAAGAGTAGCAAGAAACGAGCCTAAGCTAAAACCAAGCATTCATAACTAATAAGTCTCGGTCATGACTTGGAAGCTGGTTGGTGGCCCCAAAGAAAACCTGCTACAAGATAGATTTTTTTTTTCAGAGCCTCTTTGGAAACCAGTATTTTTGACATCTGGTTGGTTGAAAACAAAAGAACTATAGACAAATCACAAATTCTGTTTTCCACAGTCATGTGACATAGTAATTCTAGAAGTACTGCCTCTGTGTTTTGAAACTTAACAAATTAGTATGTTTTAGATCATGGAAACAAATCTTGTTGGGAAACGTTTTTAAATCTAGGATGAAAGAATCTAACCTAGAAGGATAATGTGGACCAGAGTTAGAGGCCTGAGTGTGAACTTTGGTGATAGACAGACAGACAGACAGTGTCTTCCTTAGAGTTTCCATTGCTGTGATAAACCACCATGACCAAGAGTAACTTGAGGAAAAAGGGTTTATTTCGTCTTACATCCCTCAGGTCACACTCCATCACTGAGGGAAGGAACTCAGGGCAGGAACTCAAGGCAGGAACTGCTTACTGGCTGGCTCCTTATAGCTCGCTCAGCCTGCTTTCTTACACAACCTAAGAAATACAATAAAATGCCCCCACAGGCTTGCCCACACACTGGTGGCATTTTTATCCATCGGGGTTCCCTTCCCAAATAACTCTAACTTGTGCCAAGTTGACAGCAGAATAAGCAGGACAATTATTCTCTTGTCAATGTTACATACCAGTACATTACTATTAAACCATAACCTTTTCTTTCTTGTCAACCCCAAGGTCTCATATTAATATCAATCTTACAACATAAGCCATAATATAATCTTAAAAAGTCTTACAGTCTTTCAAAGTTCAGCTTCTTTAAAGTATCAAAAAATTTCTTTAAAAATCCAAAGTCTCTTAATTGTGAGCTTCTCTCAAAAATCAAAAATAAGTTACATACTTTTTAATGCAAGGAGAGGAGAACCAGGGCACAGTCGTAATCAAATCAAAACAAAATTTCAACAGTGTAAAAAGTTCAGTGCTTGACACCTGGGAACCACTCATGGACTTCTGGTCTCCAAAGCCTGAGCAGCTTCACCTCTCTAGCTCTGCCCTCTAGAGCATACACTGTAAACAGGCATTTCTTGTCCTGACCGCCTGGTCCCAAATAATCACACAGAGGCTTATATTAATTGTAAATGCTCAGCTGATAGCTCAGGCTTATTACTAACTAGCTCTTATACTTTAATTTAACCCGTATTTCTATTTATCTATGTTTTGCCACGTGGTTCATGGCTTTACCAGTCCTCTAGCATGTCTTGTTCCTCCTGTGGCTGGCTGGCATCTCTCCTGACTCGGCCCTCCTTCTTCCCATCATTCTCAGTTTGGCTTTTCCACCTAACTTCCTGCCCAGCTACCAGCCTGTCAGCTTTTTATTAGCCAATGAGAGTAATACATATTCATAGCGTAGAAAAGGATTGTTCCACAGCAACACATAGCTTGTCTCATAGGTTCAAGCCGGTTCCATCCCACAGCTGATCCTGTCCTTGACAGCCATTCTATGGGACTAGTATCTCCAATATTCTGGGATCTCCACAGCAATTGAGGCTTCATCTGCACCAGTGGTCTCTCTTGGCCTCTCTTCAGGGTCTCTAGCCCTGCCACACAGTGCCAAGCCTCAGCTGCGCTCCATGACCCCTTCCTGCCTTCAAAACCAGCACCACCTGGCTTACTGTTACACATCACTGAGTTTGGCTGCAGCATGAGATACAGCCTTGGCCACCCTGCACCATGTTGTCTGTGTGCTGATCCTGAGGAAATACTCCCAGAAGATTTCACCTTAATGATACTGGTCTCTTCTCAACCACAACTGATTTCTCAGCCCCAGCTAACAAGTTATCAATTCTCCCATTAAAGCAAAGATTTTTACTTCAATACTGCTGGCTTCTTGTTCATCACAGCACATTCTTCAGCCCTGGCTGATCAGAACCACATATTCTTAATTCAAAATATCACACAAGGGACCAGTAGTTCACAGCATTAGTTTCTCTTCCAGAAGACCAGCACCATAATGCCCATTCCAGGGGAATCTAACGCCCTCTTGTGGCCTCCCTGGGCACTGAATGTATGGGGTCCACAGGCATACATGCAGGCAAAACACCCAAACACATAAAATAAAATTAAGATTTTTTTTTTAATCACATGAATGACTCTGATAGAGTCTTGCTTCTCTCTGAAACTTCACAAACCAGGCCTCAATCATTTTCATCTCTTTCCACATTCCTGCCTTCCAAACTCCCACAATCGCTCATTAAGCACTGAGCACACAGTGGCTTTTCCAGCTCCAAGTTTCAACTCCTTCCACAGTCTTCCCCAAAACAATATGGTCAGATCTGTCACAGCAACACCCCATAAATCCAGCACCAATTTCTATCTTAGTCAAGGTTTCTGTTGCTATGATGAAATGCCATAACCAAAAGAAACTTGAGGAGGAAAGGGCTTAGCTCATCTTAGAACTCTCAGGTCTCAGTCCATCTCTGAGGAAGTCAGCACAGGAATTCAAAGCAAGATCCTGGAGGCAGGAACTGAAGCCGAGGCCATGGAAGAGTGCTGCTTACTGGCTTGCTTCCCATGGTTTGCTCAGCCTGCTTTCTTGTACAACCAAGGACCATTTGCTCAGGGGCAGCACAGCCTACCATGGGCCGAGCCCTCCCACATCAATTATTAATCAAGAAAATGCCCCACAGGCCTGTCCACAGGCTAATCTGGTGGGGACAGACATTTTCTTAATTGAGATTCCTTTCCAGATAACTATAACTTGTCTCAAGTTGATTGAAAAAAAAAAAAAAAAAAAAAAAAAAAAAACAACTAGCCAGGACAGATAGACAAATGGACAGACATGCATGTATTGTTTACTAGCTCTACCTTTGATATAACTGAGATATAAAGACAAACCTCAACGAACATACTTACTGTCCAAACCTTGCTTTCAAATGCCCTCCACTTAAAGGAACCGGGGCTTCACGGAGAACTAGGGCTGATGCAATCCAGATGAACCATAAAAGTTTATAGCACCAAGAACTAAAAACATACTCAAAGAATGCAGATGTGTGTTTAAAAACAGGAACCACTTAGAGTGAGCTTCTACTGTTCAAATCTGGGACAGTTTGAGAATCCAAACCAATAAACCCACGGAGTGAAATAAGTGCCTATAACCATAATTAAAAATATTATATTCTAATTCAATGTGCTTTTAGACTTAATATATAACTATTTACTACTTATACAAATGTATTTATATATACTACATTTATTCATACATTAGTATATGAATATGTGCTGTGGTATATATTACTGTATAGTATATGTAAATACTATTTGCACTGATATAAATAAATTCATACATCTGCTGCTGTATATGATGACATAAATAAAGGATGGGGAAGGCTCTTCCTACCATAAACTCTTGATTAATATAAAATGAATGATTAAATTATAAAGCCATTATCCTCCTAATCATCTAGTCAAGAGTCACCAATGGGCACTGAAACCAGTGGATAAAATTTTGATGAGTAGTTACAAGATTACAATAACCTGGAGAAGGATGAGATCAAGTTCTGAAACCTGAGGCACAGCAGAAACCTTCCAACTGCTGCCGGCAGATCCTTGGGCATAGTGCTAAGTGCTGTATCTGCAACACAGTGAAAACCATATGTATGTATGTATGTATATATATATATGTGTGTGTGTGTGTGTGTGTGTGTGTGTGTGTGTGTGTGTGTGTATTCATTGACAATTTCACACCTCTGCATAATGCAGTTTGATCCCATTACCCTGTCACAGCTCTTCCTATGTCCTTTGGAGCCCTGCATCCCAACAAGTCTCCCTCTTAGTTTCATGACTATTTTTTTTATGACCACTGAGTTTAATTAGAGTTTCTTGAATGACCACAGGTGGAGGGTTATTTATTGGAGCATGGGCAACTTGCCAGAAAAGACACCAGTGAAGAAAATGACTCTCCCTCCCCCAGCAGCTGTTAACTGCCAATAGCCACTTGATCTAGCAACTAACTTACGGTTATACACACAAATATTTAGAAGGTAGTCTGGCCACACGTCAATTTAACAAAACAACAGAAGTAGGTTCCTTGCTAGAAGATGTGACCTCACCAGCCATGGGCTTTTGACCAGGTTTATAACACAGGGCACGAATTCTCTCTTGTGGCGCAGGTCTCAAATCCAGTCAGGAAGTGGTTAATTCTCCCCACACTGGTTGTAGGACTATGGCGTCACTGGGCACATCTTGCCCAGCACGGCGTTGGTGTAGTCCACAAGAAGGAAGAACATTTGGTGACAATTCTCTAGAGAGGCCTGCAGAGCTCCTTCTGACACTGTGGAGCTATCAAACAGAAAAAAAGGCTTCTGACTCAACGCTAGGTTGATTTGTTTAGGTCCTGCAACCAAAGTATGTGGTGACTTCAGAAATGGTGTTTTACTAGCTAGTTCTAATAGGCAACCAAGAGGAACGGCAATGGTCTAGATTGCCTGGGGGGCTCCTGTGGCCTCCCTGACCAGTAATGCGTAAGGAAGTGTATCGTACCCCTGGCACTGGTTATTCCCTAATAACCTGTGACTTCTGGGAGCAGTACTATTTGTTAGGAAAGACACCCCTATTCAAACTTCCTCTTAAATTTTTGTTTGCATTTTCTTTATTGATTATGTGTATGTGCATGGGTGGAAGCCATGAGGGTACCTGAGTGTTGGTTCTTTCCTTCTGGCATCACCAGGATTGGCAGCCAAGTGCTGTCTCTGGCTGAGCCATCAAAGCAGCCCAACTGCCCCACCCCCAATTAAACCTTCCCGCCCCCAGCGCTCACCCTCCCTTTCATATCAGGTGTTGAGAACTGTCATTTTTATTGACTATGACTGCACTACAGGCATTGTACTGGAGGGGAGTGTTATTTGTGTATTGACCCAATCATAACACCAGATACATTTTCCGCATTCATCTCCTCATTTTCAAAAGGAAAAAAAAAAATTCAAGAATTGAGAAAATCATCTGGCAAACTGCCAAACAATCGATGAGGCGCGGAGCCGATTCCTTCCTTGCTTCCTGATGTTATAGCCAGCATTGTTCTGATTTGCTGCCCGTCTCTGCGTCCCCTTAGAGTTCTGTGCTTCCGCAGTGTGCAGAGCGGTGAAGCCACAGAGACACTCTTTCTTTTCTGTTCTGTGTTGTTTGAGACAGGGTTCAGCTTCACACTCACACTCCTGCCTTAGCCTCTGGATCCTGGGATCGCAGGCACGGGCTACCACAGGGCTTACTCACAAAGGCATTCCTAAACAAACATGGCAGTGGTTCATGTGTGGTGTTTTGTTGTTTTCACCCTATTTACCAAGCACTTAGTTTCCTTTTCCTCGTCTATTAAAGAGACAGCGACACCGTCACGTGTCGCTTAATTATGGGGACTCAGACCTTAGATGGTTTCATCATCGTGCAGACGTCACAGAGTGCACCAGATGGTATGGATCTGTTTCTTAAGTAGCCTCCCTAGTTCTTAACACAGTCATTAATTATCTCTATATACATGCTTGTGTGTGCTATGCTTTCCTATGACTGACAATGTGGTAGTTGGGTTTTTTTTTTACAGTCTTCACTATAGATAAGTGTGGAATGTACGAGCTATTCCAATATGAAAGCTGGACTGTTACCAGGCCACAGGAATTTCTGAGTTCCGCTGCAATCTCTTGGGACCACCACTGTCTGTTCAATCCACTGTAACAGGAACGTAACTGTTCTTAACGGACATGCTCATATGAAGACTAGACTAGGTCATGAGGGTAGCTGAGTGTTGGTTCTCTCCTTCCAGCGTCATCAGGATTGGCAGCCAAGTGCTGTCTCCTGCTGAGCCGTCGAACACATGACACAGTGTCAAATGAGTGTCCCTTAGGAGAAGTGGTGATCGTTCAGTTCCCTAGCAGGTTTTTAAAAGCCATTGCTCACTTTTGACTGATTGATCATCATGGACTCGAACCTCAAGAGGCACAGAAAAGGTTCCTGTGTAGGCAACAGGACACACTGACGGGTTTTATTAGCAGGAGAGATGTGATCCGGCTGGCCATGGGAAAGAGCAGAGCAGGGGAAAGAGTGAAAATCAGTGAAGGGAGGAGCAGGAGGAGGAGATGACGGGACCTGGGTTCAGGAGAGGACTGTGTGATAGGGAGGAGTGAGCATGGGATGGACAGCACAGCTCAGGGTGGCTGCTGGGTTTGACCGGGGGGAGGCGGAGAGCTTAGGCTGGGCTGTGTGGCCTGAGTAGTCACTCTTCAGAGGAGAAGCAGGTGGAGGCTACTGGCGGGTGCTGGCCTAAGGTAATTCCAAACATTGAAGAGTCTCAAGAGCTGGTTGGAGGCTCATATCCGGGGACAGGATCTGAAGATCTCTGAATAGTCAGATCCAGAGTGAGGACAGGGCTCGGTGCTAGGGAGTCGCGGAAGCTGTGTAGGAATGAAGTTCCTTAGGGAACTGAGGCAGGCTGAGGAGTCGCAACAGTGCTCAGAGCTGGCAGAAGAAGATGAAAGAGACAGAGCAGGAACTCTCGGGAAGGCACACAAGGTTCGAGGTGAGGGTTTCCTGCCAGGAAACAGGATGGGCAGAAAGAGAACGGAGTTCAGAGGGACTGGGAGGGACCTGTGGATTTGAACTTGTGACCTTCAGAGGAGCAGATGTTGAAAGTGAATCTAGGCTGCCAGTAGGTGAAGAAAGACACTGGCCTTCTTAGAAGAGAGAGATCACTATGAACGCTTCCAGAGATGTAGAAATCTCTCCCCCTGGCCACCTTAGACCACTGTGCTATCCCTCAGGCTACTTCAGCCCTCCCAGGCAGGCCTGCACCAGCCGTGACTACACACTACAGCAGAGAATCTTACATGTGTCTCCCTTCTGGGACCTCCTTCCTTTATTGCTAACACACTTGGGCCTCCTCAGATCGGCCCTTGAGGTTGGCCCCAGAGTAGACTCTATGGCATTAGCGCTCTGCTTTATTCTTTTGTAACATTAGAACCAGTTTCTTTTTTCTTTTCTTTTCCTAAATTATTGTTATTAAGAGATTTTCTATTCATTTTACATACCAACCACAGATTCCCCTGTTCTCCCTCCTCCTGCCCTCCAGCCTTCCCCTCCAACCCACCCCCCATTCCCCCATGGGGAGTCAGCAGAGCCTGGTACACTCAGTTGAGGCAGGTCCAAGCTCCTCCTCCCTGAGAGGCTGCTCAAAGTGTCTCATCATAGGCACTAGGCTCCAAAAAGTTGGCTCATACACTAGGAACGGCTTCCGATCCCACTGCCTGGGGGATCCCTAAACAGTTTAAGCTAAACAACTGTCTCGCCTATCCAGAGGGCCTAGTCCAGTACCATGCAGGCTCCTCAGCTATTGGTCCACAGTACGTGCGTTTCCACTAGTTTGGCTAGTTGTCTCTGTACTTTTTCCCATCATGGTCTCGATATCCCTTGCTCATAGAATCCCTCCTCTCTCTCACCAGTTGGACTCCTGGAGCTCGACCTGGCACCTGGCCGTGGATCTCTGCATCTGCTTCCATCAGTCACTGGATGAGTGTTCTATGATGACAGTTAGGGTATTCAGCCATCTGATCACCAGAGTAGGTCAGCTCAGGCACCCTCTCGACTATTGCCAGTAGTCTATGGTGGGGTCATCCTTGGTTAAGAGCACTGGTTGCTCTTCCAGAGGTCCTAAGTTCAATTCCCAGCAACCACATGGTGGCTCACAACCATCTGTAATGAGATCTGGCGCCCTCTTCTGGTGTGCAGGTGTACATGCAGATAGAACCAGTTTCTTTACATGTCTTCCTATAATGCCAAAGGTTTACCAACTTATTTCTATCCTTGACCCAGGATAAAATATGGAAATATATGCATTGTGCACACGTGAATATAATTTATATTGTGTATATATAAATTATATAATGTGTGTCTCCTGAAACACAACGTGCCACGATGAAAGCATTTGCATTTGGAACATTATTCCTTTCTGTCCTAACCTGTTTCAGTCTTTAAAGGCTGGTCCTGGCCCACCGTGTTCATTATATCACTCACAAAACTGATTTAATGAAATATACAGGGATATGGAAGGTTCAAAGCAAAAAGCCTCAGTGCCCTTATCCCTCCAACTCCCTTTGCCCAGAACCTGTACCTCGAGGTTGACAGACCCTCTCCTAAGCCTTTAATGGCTCTGAGAACTGCTCTCCCACCTCAAGCTGCTAGCCTAGAGCTTACCTGAATTTTCACAGCGGCCCACCAGCGCAAAGTTAGAAGCTGTGTAGTGAGATTTGGACATCAAAGAAGGAGAGAAGGCTCCCCTTTCAAACCAGCTGCATAGGCTACTTACTGTTCCAGTAGGATTCTGGGGGCATCTAACAGCCAGGAACATTTCATTTTGTGCCTCTGGGAACCTAACCGTGCCATTTGTGGAAGACATCCCCAGTGTGAGAAGTATGGCCTGCCTATTGCACAGGCCAGTCTTCTCCCGCCACTCAGCCAGACCATGGAGCAGGGCTGCCATGTGCTGGCTGGCTTCTGTTCCCCTCTTCAGACCTCCCTGAAGGTAGATAGGTAGATGACACCATCAAGAAACACTGAATTATTGCCCTCTTTCAACAGAGACTGGGTTGGGATTCTCCCCCCCCTACACTCCCCCCCCCTATCCTATCCCCCCACCCCATCTCATTTACAATGGCTTTTCTGCTTTCACTTAGGAATTGCCAGGATTTCAGGACTGGCCTGGACTACAGCAGGAGTATGTTGCCTGAGGAGTAGCAGGAGTCTTTGTCAGCTGCCGAGAGCTACCCACAACTGTCATCAACTGAGAGCCCTAGAAGTCTTCTGAAGGCCTGCGTATCTGCAATGAGCCAGGCCCTGAGCTGGGCCCTGGCTTCTCCCTGGTGAACAGCACTCCACCCGTGGCCTCAGGCAATCACACTCCGCTGAAAGATGAGTGAAGGACGATGGGTCTCTCTCTCATCAGAAGAATTTGATCAACTCCAGAAATACTCTGAATGTAAGTACTGGCGTTCCCAGACATGGGGTGGGGTTCCCTCTCTTCTTGGAAATGAGTCCTGGAGGATAGAGTTAGTGCAAAGCCATGGAGAACAAAGCTCGAAAGCTACAATCACTCGATAACACAGAATTTGTGCTTTCAATATAAAGATACAATCACTTGCAAGCTCTTATAAATAATCCACACTTGCCACAGAATCTGGAGTGCACACAGGAGAAAATAAGGCCAGTTTTAAAACCACCAGTGCGCTCAACAAGCACTTCAGAACCCACAGCTGTGTTTGGCTGAGTTCTGCACCTTTCTTCCCAGGCCTGTGTTGTCCACCTAACAATATCCTAGTGTTTTCTTGGGCCAATTACCCCTCTAGGCATAGTTTTGAAGGGCAACAGGTGCGTGGTAAGCATGCTCTGTGGCCACTGACTTCAATCCATTCATGTGTTTTGAAATCAGAGACTGAATTCTGACTTGTGCCTCTCCCTGAATTTTGTTCTGGAAAGGCCTGGGCTTTCAGTCAGGGCTCTTAGCTTCTCGTTTGCTGTGCCCAAGAACCACTTCGGCATGAGGTCACAGCAGAGCAGATGTCCATGTTCACACTAGGAGCACACGGCTGTGTCTCCCACAGGCCACACCTAACCCTGACAGGTGATCGGAATCTGCTTGGGCTGAGGCAGAAACCTGTATGACCACTGTTACCGGCACAAATCAGGGACCCAGGCCAGGTGCTCATTCTGCCTCTTGCCCCTGTGACATCACAGCTCGCCACCCCTGAACCTTCACATCCTCCTCACTCCTGTGATGTCACAGCTTGCCACCCCTGAGCCTCCACATCCTCCTCGGTCTAAGGAGAGGACTGGACCAGGGGCTGGAGGATGACTTGGTTGGTAAAATGCCTGCCATTTGGAATGGGAATCTGAGTTTGAATCCCCAGCAGCCATGTGAAAAAGAAAAGAAAGAAAAGTCCAGGTGCTGTGGCAAGTACCTGTAATCCTAGCGCTGGGAGGGGAGACAGGAAGATCCATGGAACCTGCTGGCCAGGCAATCTGGATGAACCAGCAAGCTTCGGGTTCAGGGACAGACTCAGATACCCGACATTGACCTCTGGCCTCCGTGTACACACATGCACACATACATACTCATACACCTACACACACGTGCACATACACACAAAAGAGTGGACTCACCCTGAGTTCTTATCCAAGCCTAACGACTTGTGTCTCTGTGTGGTCCCCAAGATCAACAGGAGCCCACGGTGTACTGGTCAGTCTTGCTGCTGGTGTTCTAGAACCTGGCTCTCCTTTCTAACCTCAGTGGATTTACAGAAACTATAAAATGTTGACTGGGAACAAGGGTAAATTCAATTGAACTCAACCTGCTCTTCAAGAAATGAAAAGAAGCACAAAGACAAGGCCTAGCCTATGGCGTGCAGAGTCCTGCTCAGCAGTAAGATCCGTGCTCAAGACACAAGCAGAGCACAGATCAAAGACTCAGAAACACAACGTGCTCTGGTACCTCTAGCTAACAGTGTGTACAAAGGCCCAGGAGCCCAAAGAGAGGAAAGCAATATGGTAGACACTGACGTGATTAAGCAACAGAAATTGATTGTCTCCAAGCTGTGGAGGCCCTGAGTCCAAAATCAAGACATTGGCAAGCTGGCTTTTCTATGGGCCAGAAAGAGTGGCCTCTCCTGGGCCTGTGCCCGTAGCTTGTTGATAGCTGTGTTCTCCTCTAGCCTCTTCTCATGGTATGTTGTGCATGCGTGCGTGCATGCGTGCGTGTGTGCATGCATGTGTTTGTCTGTGTGTGCATGTGTTTGTGCCCAAACGTCTCCCTTTTATAAGGATATAGTGTTAATGGACTGGATACATCCCACCCCAGCATGACCTCATCTTAACTGCTTAGCTCTACAACAGCCCTATAGAAGGCCACATCTTGAGAGTCTAAGGCTTCTAACATATGAGCAGGGGACCAAGCTGAAGCCACAGGAGAACATCTAGTCAAGTGAACTCTAAGCCAAGTCTGAGGGTCCAGAGGAACAAAGTGAACAGAGAGGCAGGCAGAGGTCTGGACTGCATGGGGAGAAGGAGCAGAAGGCTGAGGAGAGACAGAGCTAGCATCCAGCCTTTCATGTTCTTGTGGACCATAGGCCAAGTTGGCGTGCTACAGAACCATGAATCTGGAGGCTGTCTATAGAGAGGCTCATATCAGGTAGCTGCTAGGGAGGGAGTCAGGTCTTGGTGAGAATGAAACCTAGTCTGAGACAAGGAATAAGATTATAGTGTGGAATTCACTGAGGGAAGCTGTGATGGAAATGTTACCTATCAGCATATGTAGAGCAAAAGAGAGCCAGTGGAGGTACCTCAAAACTGAGCTCTGAAACAGGAGATCTTAGGGCTGGTGGGGACAGTTTGGGATGATGAGGATCCAGGTGGCAATGTCACACCCACTTACACATCTGTGTGTGCCAGGCTCTTAGGATCCAACGAAGAGGAAGACACAGCTCCTCTCCTCACCAGGGAAGAGTCGGGACTCAAACAATGACATCTCCATGTAGCAGGTGCTAAGAAGGCTGGAGTCGGCCTTGCAAGGCTCAGCCCTGCCCAGCAGGGATGTCCTTGTTGAATCCTTGCACTTAGACCCAGGAGGAGAGCCTTGTAGAGTGTGGGAGGAGTTGGAGAAAGAACCAGGATCCCTTGCCAGGATTCTCCTGAGGGAGATGTCTAGTACATAGAGGAATGAGTAGGAACCCAGGGTTGGGCTACAGTTCTGACCTGGGACTCCTATAGAGACAACAGTAGAGGGGGAAAATGAAAGAATGAAAGCGTGTTAGAGATTAGAGTGTTAGGAGGTAGAAGACAACAGAGAGAAGTTTAGGGCATGCCCTCAGCTAGGGATTCAAGAAGGACCAAGAGTCAGAAGACGGGAGTACTAGGGAAAATAACGAGGTTAAAAGAGCCCACGGTGAGTGGGGAATGTCGGCGCACGCCTGTAATCCCAGCACGGGATGCTGGACAGAGTGCTCTGGTAATGCTGTTCTAACAGGAAAGGGGACAAATAAAATAAAATTCTTGGAAAATGATTAATCTTTAGAGGAAACCTTGAAAAAGTCGCTTCCACCAATTTTAGATGCTTTCTGGTATTCAGTCAGATCGCATTGCCATAGCAACCACTCTTCCATAACCACGTAAACAGGAGCCTTACAATAGCAAAATGATGGAGGAGCAGCCCAAGAACTAAGATCTTTGGAGGCTGGGGAGGAGGTGGGCTCTACTTGTCTTACGTAAACTCGCACCTTCTCTGGAGGCCTTCTGGTAGGAGAAGCTCTCTGAAAGCTGCTCTTGGAACACTGATTTAAGTCTATACATATAATCAGTCGCACGTGAACACACATCTATACTTGAGAGTAAGTTTAATGGGAGGCAACAGCAAAAGGTGTTTGTCCAGAAGCTAATGTGATGTTAAGAAATTTTTATTATAAAATAAAAGCAAACTGTAGCCCCAGCTCTCAGGAAATGGCAGCAGGAGCATGGCAAGGTGGAGGCCAGTTTGGGCTACACAGCTGACTTCAGGCCAGCCTGGAATGTCACCTGTCCTGGTGTAACAAAGACGCAAATAAGCCAATAAGTGGAATGCAAGCTCTGTATGTTTCGGTTCAGCTTCAAGAAATTAAATGAAAGTGTCTCTTAGAGGTAATCAATCCAATACAGGATAGACAGATGATAGATAGATAGATAGATAGATAGATAGATAGATAGATAGATAGATAGACAGATAGATAGATAATTGATTGATAGATGATAGATAGATAGTAGATGATAGATAATGATTGATATAGATAGATAGATAGATAGATAGATAGATAGATAGATACATACATACATACATACATACATACATACATACATAGCTGATAGATGATAGATAGATAGGTGATTGATGATAGATAGATACATAGATGATAGATAGTAGATGATAGATACATACATACATACATACGTACGTACGTACATGCATACTACATACATACATAGCTGATAGGTGATAGATAGATAAATAGATAGATAGATAGATAGATAGATAGATAGATAGATAGATAGACAGATAGATGATAGATGATTGATGACTGATAGATAAATAGATAGATATTGATAGATAGATGATAGATAGATAGATAGATAGATAGATAGATAGATAGATAGATAGATTAAATAGACAGATAGACAGAGACAGATAGATACCAATTAAATTAGAACAGAAAATGTGAGTACATTTGAAGACAGTGAGCCCATCCATTGTGCTCTTAGGAGGTGAGTTTTCTTAGAATCAGATCAAAGCGAAGTGTATGACTTCAAGCTGCAGATACAGTTGCAAACCTTTCAGTGTTCCTCACGGAGTCAGAGAACACGTGCAGACTTGAGTTGTAGTTGTAGAACAGTGTAAGGTCAAATGAGCATCACCAGTACCCTGTTGTTTGTAATGCCAGCCATCAGGGCGTGGCTTCAAATGCTCATGCAGTTCCGCCCTGCAGAAGGCCGCATCTAGTCCCTTCCAACTCAGGAGGGAGAGGCCGGATGTCTTGTCACCCACATCTCTTTGAGCTCAGCCTCTTTCCCTCTGTGAGGATTAGGAATCTGCCTACACAGCCTCACAGAATGTGTGACTAGGGAGAAATCTCTTTGGAATAATGGCACTCAGAGTTTAGTAACCCTTGAATCTTCTACACAGCTGTTCAAATGTAGATGAACTTTCTTGTCAGGACCACTAGCTTCCAAATAATGACATGGAGACTTCTTATTAATTATGAAAGCTTGACCTTAGCTTAGGCTTCTCCCATTAGCTCTTATAAGTTAAATTAACTCATATCTTTTAATCTATGTTCTTTTATGTGGCTCTTTACTCCACACTGCCCATCCTGCTTCCTCAACATCTGGCTGGCGACTCCCTCTTTCTTCTTCCCAGAGCTCTCTCTGTCTGGAAGCCCCACCTATACCTTCTGCCTAGCTATCGGCCATTTAGCTTTTTATTAAACCAATCACAGTGGTACACCTTCACATGGTGTAAAGGAATATTCCACAATATTCTCTGCCTAGGCTGAGGGCCATTTGATCGTAATCTGTAGGCGTGAGACCCAGACATCAGTATTTCCTTAAGCACTCCATATGATTCCAACATGCAACCGAGGTTGAGAACCACTGGTCTATCAGTTCCCCCTAGAATATAGGACACAGGGAACAGGCATGACACCCCAGCTGACCCCTTTTCTAGTCCTCATTCCTTCAATAAGCTTTTATTGAACATCTGGTCTATGGGCTGTGTGCTGGGAACAAACTGTGAGCGGGTGAGGAACAGTTGGGAGAAGATGTGCATGAAAGTGAGTCTGTACCTGTCACTGTTTCTCCACACATCTCCCATCCTGCTTCGTGGTCGGATTCCTCCTCACTGAGGAGACTACGTAGGCTCCTGGCCCTGGAATTTCTATGGTAACATCATCCTCCCTCTTCCAACCTCTGCAGAAAGCCCTACTCTGATTGTTTTGCGTCTTCATGTGGTTTTGGCTCCTTGGAGGAATTTCAAGGTTTATTTGTACATCCCAGCCTTCTCCTGGTTTCACCCCACCACCACCACTCCTCAATTAGGAATTATCTACAGCCATTTCAGTATAGAACATACATCTGCCTGGCCTCCACCTCATGGTCTCTTCTGAGTTGTGAGAGGTGAGCCTGAACTGTTTGCCCATCAACAGGAGTATTGCTTAAGGCTTCTTCACCCAAAGTGAGGTCCTCCAACATGACTGTAATTGGAGTCACCCCAGGCCTTGGTCCAGATCTACAGGGTAAGAACCCCAATTTTCTCCAGATCCCAGGCAATTCCTGTGCTCACTACAATTCAAGAAACTCCTAGGAAATCTTGAGAAATGGAGAGTTTGGCACCTTCAGTTTTCATTTCTGTACATGAGTTTTCAGATTCACTTTTGAAATGGTCATTCATGGTCAATCCCAAGTTTAACAATTGTGTTCACAGTTAGAAGATAGCCTATAAACTTCAAGGTTCTGGTCCAGATAGTGGGGCTGATGTTCCGCTATCAACACAAGTCTCTGATTGATCAGGATGCCCTCACAGAGAGCATCCCTGCCCCACACCCGTGTGGCAAATGCTCTGTGAACAATACTGATTCCTGTTCTTGTAAATAGGCTTTATATTTTCTTAAATGCTAGGAACAGATGTTTAGTTTAGGTCCCAGATTTCCTGGCTCACAACACATAAGGGATAATCATGGATTAAAATTTCTCTTAGAGCAGATATAACAGCTAGTGACCTCTCACTGAGGAGAGCCTTCTCCACACCTGATTTGGAGGGGATCTGCCTGCTCATGGTCCAGCCAACCTGAGCTTATACAAAACTTAGCCCAGCTTTGCTGAGCAGCTCAATAATTTGACCTGCTGTATGGAGTTCTTTAGTACTGGCCACTTAAACAATGGAAATTGTCTGCCTCACGTAGTCACTTCAGACTTGCCAC
>CABHPR010140978.1:37547-48504 GCA_902168415.1 Peromyscus melanophrys | reverse complement strand
CACACACACACACACACACACACACACACACACACACACACACACACTCCTAGAATTAAAATTATTCATTTGGGCACATATACAGGCAAGCACACACACAAACACTATATTCTTACTTAGCATCAACAATATAGTTTAAAATCAAGACTAGCATGGCCCAGATGTCCTGTCATTTTGTCATTTGCACTGTGGAATGGCATCCTGTCTTCCCCGAGGGTGCTCTGTACCGTGGAGTAGACACTCAACAGGGCCCTGTCTTCTCCGAGGAAGTTCCAGCCTTGCTACCTTTTGTGTCCCGCTTGGAGGAGAATCATATCTATCCTCTTTTCTCTCTTTTCCCCTTATCTTGTTCAGCATTTCACATTAAAGAATCCAGCCTAATGGCTGTCCGTGGGAAGTGTCCTGGATTTATGCATTTACTGATGGAGTAGGTCAAATGGAAATTTAATCTAATACACACTTAAGTAGAAAGAATAAAAACAGGCACATTCATTATTCCTATACATCTCCAAACCAGATAAGCTGATGTTATTTTGAGATCCCAGTAACTGAATTCTTTTTCTGTTCAAATGAGTATTAAGTAAAATGGAGCCTGCATCATAATTTAATGTTTCAGCTAATGTAATTCTTGATTCTAATCTGCTATAAATTCATTGCAATTATTTGGTAGAATTATGTAATGTGATTTTGCCTGCCTGGATGTATTATCATTTGTCCCCAAGAAAATCTGTCTAGCAAATACCAAGAATGTATATCACTGACAGCCAAGTAGATTTCCTTTCTCAGCATGGTATAATACATATTTTAAATCCATTTTCTGAGACTGTGAGACCACATTAAATATACAGAAAACAATCTTCCTGGTCATCTGAATTTCCTCTATGTATCACACTTTTACATATCTCCAATTTCATTAATTTGAGAGAAGGAAGGGTGTCTGCTTTAATAACATGTGTTCCATGTTTTTATTTGATTCTCATAGTTCCCAATGCTGGTATGCCCCACAGCATTAAAATCAGTGGAGTTGAGAGCATGACTGTCCCTATGTGGTGAGTGCACCGTGAACTATGCTGTTAGTTGCTAAAGGCAGATACTTGGGGTGCAAAAATGTTTCCTCACAATTAATTTATTGGGATTGAATAAATACCCAGAATTGAGGTGAAGAGACAAATACCAAACATTACATTGTGAAGACCTTTCTGCATCGATCCTAGGGCTCCTGAATAATGAACTGACACACTTGCCCCTTACATTTTCCCCACATCATTATGGATATTTCTTTCTACAGAAGCCCCTTAGTTCGGTTGTAGTTTCAGAGAGGACCACAGCTGCTTCTGAGTCTCATGCTGTACATTAATAGCCTATGGTGCTTCATCACTCTCCTCAGTGTAGATACTGAGCAATGACATGTGAGAGCTTTGAGAGAAGGAAGCAGTAGTTGTAGACAGTAGAGACATCTTGAGGGTCACTACCAAGGGCACCAGGATAATTCCAAGATGTATTGAAATGCTTTGGCTGGATCACATGGCAAAAGTTCCCATGACCGATGTGGCAGCTGAAGATGGAGTCTGCCAGGCTATGCACAGCTGAACTGTTAAGGCAGAGAGTTCAACAGGCTCCATATGGTGGAACAGACAACAAAACAGGCTACAGTTTTAGTGTCTGAGAAAAGTCAAGTTGTGGGGAATAGACACAGTCACTGATATTATATAAGACTAAATGTAGTTATTATTCTGTTGCTATGATAAGCCACCATGGCCTAGACAATTTATAGAAGAAAGACTTTATTGGGGGCTTACAGTTTCAGAGGTATGGAGTCCTTGACCAACATGGCAGGGAGAATGGCAACAGGCAGGCAGGCCTGTTGTTAAAGCAATAGCCAAGAGCTCTCACCTAATCCACAAGCCAAAGGCAGAGAGAGCTAACTGGGAGTGGAAGGCTTTTGAAACACCAAAGGCCTCCCGCTACTGATAGGCAACCTCCAAAAAGACACCTTTATATCCTGCACAAACCATTTCACCAGCTGGGGACCAAGGATTCAGATATATCAGCCTGTGGAGATCATTTTCATCCAAACCACCACACTATACTTAAGTAACATTTGGTAATGTTAAAGGAATGTGAAAATAATAACTAAACGTGGGCATGAGAAACAGGGATAAGTGAAACTGTGAGATGTGGACTTGTTTAGAGATAGTCTTCCCAGAATTCAACTGAGATGAAGTCATTAGAATGGGTCCTACTACAATATGAGTAACTTCTAAGAAGTGGAAATTGAGACCCAGATATATCAGAGAAGACACAAAAAGATACAGGAGATGCTGCATTGCTGTGTGGCCATCCCATCTCAAATGCAAGCTCAGCAGGAAGCCTGGGAGAATCCCACCCTCAGAGTCCTTGATAAAGTCAATTTGCCCACACTCTATATCAGACCTCCAAACTCACAACTGAGCAACAACAAATGGAATTGTTTAAATCCACTAAACTGTAGTACATTATTGTGACATTCCTGGAAACTTAATACATTAATAGGATACACTGCATGAAGAAGTTGGATTTTTTTTAAATGGGAGAATTATTTGAGGTTTTTATGTAGGCTATGATTTAAAAGGGTCTGTCAAATGCACTGAAGTTTTTCTTCTTAACCAAGTTCATAGGAAAGTCATGGAGCCCATGGAAATGATTCTTTACAGATTTTGAGCAGATTAAGAGACTTACATAAGGACTTGGATGTTAAACTCCCTGAATTATATTGTGGGGAAAGATAGATAAATAGATAGATAGATAGATAGATAGATAGATAGATAGATAGATAGATAGATAGATACATACATACATACATACATACATACATACATACATAATATATACACAATACATACATACATACATAGATGGATGGTTAGACAGACAGATGGATGATAGGATAGAAAGATACAGATGATAGATTGATAATCTATAGATAGAAGCTAGCTAGCTAGCTGGCTAGATAAATAGATAGGTGATAGATTGATATAGATGATAGCTTGATATTTTGATGATAGATATCAGATGATAGATGACAGGTAGATGATAAATAAATAGATAACAGGTGACAGGTAAACAGATGGCAGATGATAAATGATAGGTAAATAATGTATAGCTAGATAGCAGACAGGTGATTGATAGAGAGTGATATATAATTTATAGATAGATGATGGATATGAGCTAGTTGGCAAAATTTCATGTGTTAATTACATGGTTTATTTAAAGTTGTATGCATAATAAATTTAGTATATTATACTACTTTGATAGTATACTATAGCATACTGCTTACCATAACCACATATACAGCACATGATGTCTGCATGCCTCTAGTTATATCTTATCACATATTTCTTTTATTATTATTATTATTATTATTATTATTATTATTAAGAACTTTTCTATTCATTTTACATACCAACCACAGATCCCCCTCTCCTCCTGCCCCCCAGCCTCTACCCCAACCCACCCCCTATTCCCACCTCCTCCAAGGCAAGGCCTTCCATGGGAAGTCAGCAGAGCCTGGTACATCCAAGCCTCTCCCCCTGCACCAAGGCTGCACAAGGTGTCCCATCATAGGCACTGGGCTTCAAAAAGCCTGCTCCTGCTCGAGGGACAGATCCTGATCCTACTGCCAAGGGGCCCCCTAAACAGTTCAAGCTAAACAACTGTCTCACCTATCCAGGGGGCCTAGTCCAGTCCCATGGGGGCTCCACAGCTATTGGTCCACAGTTCATGAGTTCCTACTAGTTTGGCTTGGCCATCTCTGTACATTTCCCTATCATGATCTTGATGTCTCTTGCTCATAGAATCCCTCTTCTCTCTCATCAATTGGAATCCTGGAGCTCGGCCTGGCACCCGGATGTGGATCTTTGCATCTGCTTCCACTAGTTACCGGATTAAGGCTCTATGATGACAGTTAGGGCATTCACCAATCTGATTACCAGAGTAGGTCAGTTCAGGCACCTTCTCGACTATTGCTGGTAGTCTAAGGTGGGGTCATCCTTGTGGATTCCTGGGAACTTCCCTATCACCCTGTTTCTCCATATTCCCATGATGTCTCCATTTATCATGATATCTCTTTCCTTGCTCTTCCACTCTGTCTCTGTTCCAGCTCAAACCTCCCATTTCCTTATGTTCTCATCCTCCATCCCTTACCCTCCACTAACCCTCCTCACCCCCAGTTTGCTCATGTAGATCTCATCTATTTCTTCTTCACAGGGCAATCTATAAGTAGTCTTGAACACATTGGCACAGGAGACTGCTTCCTAAATATAAGTAGCACGGACACTGAGAGTAACAATTAATAAATGGAACCTCCTGAAACTGAGAAGCTTTTGTAAGGCAAAGGACATAGTCAATAAGACAAAATGACAGCCTACAGAATAGGAAAAGATCTTCACCAACCCCACATCTGACAGAGGGCTGATATCCAGAATATGTAAAGAACTCAAGAAACTGACATCAAAATACCTAACAGTCCAATTAAAAAATGGGCTATAGAACTAAACAGAGAATTCTCAACAGAAGACTCTCAAATGGCTGAATGACATTTAAGGAATTGCTCAACATCCTTAGTCATCAGGGAAATGCAAATCAAAATGACTCTGAGATACCATCTTACACCCGTCAGAATGGCTAAAATCAGAAATACTGATGACAGCTTATGTTGGAGAGGATGTGGAGCAAAGGGAACACTCCTCCACTGTTGGTGGGAGTGCAAACTTGTACAGCCACTTTGCAAATCAGTATGGCAGTTTCTCAGAAAATTGGGAATCAATCTCCCTCAAGACTCAGCTATACCACTCTTGGGCATATACTCAAGGAATGCTCAATCATACCACAAGGACACATGCTCAACTATGTTCATAGCAGCATTATTCATATATCCAGAACCTGGAAACAACCTAGATGCCCCTCAACTGAAGAATAGATAAACAAAATGTGGTACATATACACAATGGAGTACTTACTACTCAGCAGTAAAAAACAATGACATCATGAAATTTGCAGGCAAATGGATGGAACTAGAAAATATCATCCTGAGTGAGGTAACCCAGACTCAGAAGGACAAACATGGTGTGTACTTACTCATAAGTGGATACTAGATATAAAGCAAAGAACAATCAGACTACAACCCACAGATCCAGAGAAGCTAGCTAACAAGGAGGACCCTATGAAGGACTCATCACATATTTCTACACAAAATGAAGAGACATGACCAAAACTTTCTCTTAAAATATTCTTAGTTTTAAAGCTAGTGTTTTTTATGTCTATATTATTAGTTCCAAACTTGATTTTGGGAAGGAGGACCAGCTATATTGCCCCGAACAATCATTGTGGTGCTTACAATCTTCAACAGGCTTTGTCCTATATTGTTCATCACTCATTGCATACGGTTAAATTGCTTTGTTCTACTGCTAGGTGAAATAAATTTTATCTGAAGAGACTGCTCTTGTTCCTTGTGTGTGTTTTCTATAGGAGCCACACTGAAATTCCTATCATTTAAGGCATAAAAAAAGCTTAGTGGCATTAGAGAAATTATCCCAAGCAGCATTTTCAGTTCTTAACTAGATTTGAAAACACTGAATTTCATATTTTGTTTCATGAATTCATGATGCTATGGTGCACTCCAAGGCCAGCACTTCACAGTCTCGGTCACCAGACTGAACTTCTGTCTGAAGGTCTGGGTGTCACAACTGGAATCCATTCCTTCCAGCTCCACAGTACTGTGGGATGAAATCCCTCACAGTGCTTTTATCTGCCATTTTCTCGATGTCTGGCTTGCAAAATGCTCTGCACACTCTATGTTTATTTGGTTTTTATGTTCCACTTGAATGTCCAGGGAAAGCAGTTAGGTCTCCAAGGCACTGTGTAAAACCCAAGCACGTCAGAACACTCCTGTGCCTTCTCTGGTGGTCAGTAGTTCTCCTAGTCTGAGGTGCTGCCCAGGACTCAAGCTGTATTATCATCTCTCACTTTAATTAACCAAGACAGAGTGTTTATAGCAAAGGTCCAGTGCCTGATTTGTAGGTTTTCATTTTGTGTGACTGCTCTTCCTTATGTGTGTTTCAAAAGATATCATGAGTCAGTTTCATCATATTAAATTCCTCTGCAAATCAATGTGGGATCATGGATGGTGAAGACATTTGAGGGGTGATGATCATTTTAAAAGCCAACTTAGAATTCTACCAGCAACACACACTCAGTGGGATTGGTAATATTTTTAAGTAACCAAATGTGCTGATATCCGTAACTAATATAATGCAGGACCTTGGTAAGTGGGTGGAAATATGGTTAACATCACTTTTCCTCCAAGGGTCTGGCCAGCTGTGACAGGTGTCTCTGCTACCATTGCTGTTCCATACCAGCAACACGGAAGTAGTCTGTGTGCAGGCAGTAGGTGCAGCCTATGATAGGGAGGCACAGACACCTCCTGTATTTGTTCCTTTCCTCTGGAAGATTCTCTAGGATAGATCAGTGCCTGGTTCCTCTTTTGTACGTGTAGGTGTTGTGAATAGAACATAATTTGAGCGTGAGTTATTGTTCTATCCACCCAGGATCTATAACTGGGTGCCCTGGTTTATGTACCAGTCACTGGTGGTTCCAAGGTAGACTATCACAGGAGGCTTAGCACCAGCCAGTCCTAAAATACCACCTCAGAGTAGGACTGAGATATACCCTGGAGTCTTGCAGGGCATTCAGACTGCACAGGGTTTCAGAATTTTGACTTTTAGCTCTCTTAAAGCAGCTCACTTGTAGTGTATGGCATGTGACTAGGAATCATTTGTAGACCTAAAAAGGTATTCAAGTGAATTTTAGCCCAACTTCAGACAATTGACTGCAGCTAGTTGTAACCAAATGAAACCAAATTGAAAGTAGATCAGCATTTAGGGGTGAGACAAAATCTGTCCCCAGGAGTGTAAGGAGTTGACCTTACTTGCCTACTCTTACCTGGAAATGTTTTGCAATATCATTCCCTGTCCTAGCTTAGAGAAGATCTGCACATAGATCTTCAGATTTGGTTTTCTGTCCACATGTATTCTACATACATCATGTCTCACTCAGCACTGAGCTGCTCCTGCTGTCTGATTCATCTCACAGTCAGATGACTCATTGGCTCAGGGCTCCAGCTCAGTAGAACAAGCTCTGTTATTGACCCTATTTAATAAGACACACTGGGTGTGAGGGATAAGCCTTGTCCATAGGTAGAAATGGACCTTGGTAAGTTCCTTCTTGTGCCAAGACTTACTGCAAATATTTTAAAATCCTCTGAGCCCAAGTTCCTACATGTGAAAACATAGTGCAACTAGTTGAAGATAATACAACTATGTGCTAATGTAAAACCATAGCCAATATCTGTTGCAGTTCTCACTTCTTAGAAGAGGTATCTGATGTCCTTAGCTAGAAAACCATTTCTCTAAGCTCCCAGGGAAGAGCTGGGACTAAATCCAGGTCCCCTTCCCTCTCAGCTACAAGTTTCATATGGGACTGTGAGTCCTCCTCATAATCTATGGAACTGAGACTGAGCATGAAATGTCTTATGAGAAATATTTGTAAACAATGTAATGGATTATACCTTGGGTTTTATTGACAGGTGGTAACAGATATTGATGCCCCTGAAGAGATCTGCTAAGGCCTCCTGGAATAAAGAATCTACACAGAATAAGGTAATTTTTGTGCTTCAAGAAAACTTTAACAACTTGGAACATAAGGCCTGGTAGCTGTGGCTTTCCTGGAAGATGAATTAATAAAGGGCCATGCTTTAGCTCAATCAAAGCAATGTCAGCCGTCTATGTATTTGAAATGCATTTATGAATCTTTCAGATTATTTATATATAGCATATTCATGGCACTACCTTATCTATGCGACTTTGCAAACTTTTCACACATGTAGGCTCTTCCCTTTTTTATGTCCCTCAGTTTTTATTGCCACCTACCAAGTTAAGCAGTAGTTGTCCTGTATTTTACAATTGCTCTGCATGGCTGTGCCATTGATATCTGCCCAGATATTTTCACCAAGGCAGTACTGGAAATCTTTCTAGAAGCTTAAAGAAAGTGAAGGAAAATAGCCATATTCAACTGGGAAAAGCTTAGAAGTAACCAATACTGATGTTGCTATCATATGGCTTTGGCCTCTTTAGGGAGCAGATGAGGAGGAGGCTAAAACAGGATCAATGCTAGATACCTGGCTTATCCTTAGTCTTGCCTGGGTAATTCTTGGATTGATGGTGATAGGAGATATGGATGATAGATAGATGCATGCATTCATGAATGTATATATATATGTGTGTGTGTGTGTGTGTGTGTGTGTGTGTGTGTGTGTGTGTGTGTGTGTGCGCGTGCGCATACGTGTGTGGTCTGCATAATAGAATATATTACATATGAATGCATTCCTGCATATACATCAACATATCTCCTCTTTGCTATTATTTATTAGACATGCCACTCTCTGTTCTGAGGGGAAAAGACCAACTGAAGTCTTCTTCCAATTACAGTGATCACTCAGTGCAGAAAGGGAAATCCCTAGCACCGTAGAGAGCTAGAATGTACCACCGATGATGAAGACAGCCTTCAAATCTCTCCACCCCCTGCATCAAGCTTTAGGGAGCTTTATCCCCTCCCTGGGCTCCTGATTTACATTTCCTTAGAGCACGTGCTTTAAAATCAAATTATAAATTATTTCTACACCACTTTGAAATGTAATTTGATAAAATGGATCTCATCAGTTCTACAACTGAAGAATGTCTCTCTAGAACTTGGGATTCACCTTCTGGAATACACTGAAAAGATGAAAGCAGGGCCTTGTCTTCCAGTGTCTTCAAAGAGTGGGAACCAAAGTTCAGCAAAGCACCTTGCTTCCGGTGGAACTACCTGTGCACAGGAAGGCCAGAGAAAGCTGACTTTTCTTTTGAAGATACCCAATTAGAAAACACAGATGGCTCACGTTCTGCTTTACTGCAGCTACTAAAGTTTCTGCTGGCTTTTCTTCTTTCTGGTTGTTACTACAGTGGACATGGATAAAGTCTTCCATGGCTGTTTAACTTTTTCCAGTGTAATCTTTGCTTTGACTGCCTATTAATGTTGTTAAAAGTGTTTACTTCTAAACACAGGCAAAATCCAGTCAGAGAATAACATAAGTAACACAGTGAATCTACCACAGTCACTCAATAAATGCTGACACTTTGCTGAAGATCCTCGGTGTTCCTCTCCAGTTTCCTTTCCAGGGGTCATGGCCATAATGGACCCGGGGAGCAGCTGCTGGTCTCTAGGGAAAGGAAGAGAAAGATGCAGACACAAACTCCATGGTGCTGGTTAAAGAGCCAGAGCAATGTTTATTTTCCACATGTCTGAAATCAGGACTCACTGTCCTTGGGAGAGATACCATGACAGGCTTCCCACTGGAGCAGTTCCACTTAGAAACTTGCCTCTTGGGTTTGGAGCCTCAGGATCACCCTGAGATGAAAACAGCCCCATCCCTTTTCCGTCTGAGTACAGCTCAGTGCAGATTCTGGATGGTCCATTGAACAGAATTTTCCTATTTCCTAATTAATGAGAGACAGAAGTAAAAAACATTGTTCCTAGATTGAAGTCAATATGTTTTTCATTTTAAAAATAGTCCCAAACACAAACATATCCACTAAGTTTTGATTAGATACTGTGTGCTCTGCCTAGAGGCAATGTTTACTACAGAGCTTGTTGTTTACCAGAAATGGAATCCATGGGTTGGGAATGTGTGAATCTATATTTGAGAGACAAAGCTTGGGATCCGAGAGACCCAGACAGATCTCTAAGTCATCAATGAATACCAAGTTTAGTTGATGATGAGGACTTTGGCCTTTCTGAAATTAAATACTGTGGTCTTGGTGACATCTTTGAAACTTTCTGTGGAGAACGGCTCATCTCTCAGAAAGTCTACATTCTTATTCTTTACTGATTCATTATGCTTATTTGTTCCTTCAAGTCCCTGTACACAACAGAAAACCCTCTGACACAATGGCCATATCAATATCAGCATCCTTTATTCCACTTTTTGCATATAGTTTTCTAGATTCTACTGACTGGAATATTTGGAGGGGGAAGTGTGAGGAAATGGGATGTCCAGCCTGTAGTGCTATGGAATGTCATTCTGTGTGCTGTGAATATGTGTTGCTCTGATTGATTGATAAATAAAATGCTGATTGCCCAGTAGCCAGGCAGGAAGCATAGGCAGGATAAGCAGACAAGGAGAATTCTGGGAAGAGGAAGGGCTGAGTCAGGAGTCACCAGCCAGACACAGAGGAAGCAAGATGTGAAGGCAGAACTGAGAAAAGGTACCAAGCCACGGGGCTAAACATAGATAAGAATTATGGAATAATTTCAAGTGTAAGAGCTAGTCAGTAATAAGCCTCAGCTAATGGCTGAGCAGTTATAAATAATATTAAGCCTCTGTGTGCTTACTTGGGGGACACGAGTGGGAGAGATTTGTCTGGACCATGCGGGCTAGGCAGGACACTGGAAACCCTCCAGCTACACTGTGGTCTTTGTTTTCCATCTTTGTTCAGGGGCTCTGGGCTTCTCTTAAGAGAAGGGGATTACTTAATTACCCAGGAGCATTATCAATGTTTAATGATCTCTTTTGTTGGTTTTTCCTTATACCCCACACTGCATTTCTAAGCCAGTTTCCATAAAAAAAAAATCATGGATTTTGGGAACAGTATGCATATATCCCACATTATCTTCAAAATAGTGTCATAAATTTAGGCTTTACAAAATCTAGTTGTATCTTTGTGTTACTCAGATTTTCTTCACTGTAACCAAACTCCTGTCAGAAAGAACTTCAGGGAGGAAATGTTTCAGAGGCTTCGGCTCATCATGGTAAGGAGAACATAGTGGACAGAGCAGCTCATGTCATGGCAGCCAGGAAGCAGGGTGGAGCAGTAACAGGAAGCAG
>CABHPR010140978.1:25423-36942 GCA_902168415.1 Peromyscus melanophrys | reverse complement strand
GTGGAGCAGTAACAGGAAGCAGGGTGGAGCAGTAAGATGAAGGTACCAGGGGAAAATATGTCCCCAAAGATACGTAAACAGTGATCTAATTCCTGTATGCACATGTGAACATACCCACAAACACATACATACATGGAATGCAAACCTATATCCACATGTACGCAGAGACACAAACACACACACACACACACACACACACACACACACACACACACACACATGCCCCCCCAAACAAAACCAAAACCAAACTCAGTGAACAAACAGTACTGCTTGACCCAGAGCCCTGGTCGTGTGTCTCTGGGAGACATCCCAGAGACACATGCACAGCAGTGCTTTATCATCTCTGCGCCTCTTAATGCAATCAGGGAGGCAGTCAAGATAAACTGTCAGAATTTCACTCACCAAGAGCTGTAGACATGAAAGACCCCAGCCTATGAAACGTTGAGGGGCTGGCAACTACTGGCCCAGATCGTCAGCTCAGTTGCCTTTGGAATCAGAAGACCTGGAAAATTCATGTTTATAGTCACCTGAAAACCACATTCTACAGCATCTCCAGGAGCCAAAGGAAGGAGATTCTGTGAAAATGTGAGAATTATCTGTCACCCCTGAGACTTTCATAGACTGTTTCTCATCCTCTTGGTCATCAGTAATCTTCAAGTATAGTGTCGCAGAATTAAAGTGTGTAAGTAACTAATGCTTAAAGGCCTACCAACCTTATCTTTAAACATAATCCTATCTTAATTCTTATTTCATTAGAAAACTTGCATTTAAATGTGTACAGCCAACATAGTCATGGCAGGGCACTTAAAATCCAAGAATTGCCATAGACAGACCTAATTGTATCTAGTAATTGCTAGATGTTATTTTAATTAAACTACTTTGATATATAAACACTAACTTTTTTTTTAGCTCTTCTTTTTAGGGCTACAAGACCTTACTCATTTTAACTTCATGTTTTAATTTTTGATGCATGTATTAGTCTAGTCCTCATGTTTCTTGATTGTCACAGTATTGATCTCATATTTCCTAGCAGTCTCCCCATTCCTTAATTCTAAAGTATGGTGCATTCTGAATTTTAGATGGTGTTGTAATTTATATTATGCTTTCATCAACTGTGTTAATAAGGTGAATCATACATTCCAAAACCCACCATCTGAAGTACATCCCACGAACAGTCTCTTGCAGTGGAGATGACAAAAAGTTGTTGTGTGGTTATAGACTTTCTTTGAGGGAATCTGGTAAGACTGTACCCATCACCCCAAGAAATGGAGGCCATGGCTCTAGACTTTCCTCTGCTCGGACACCATGCCTGTTAGTTTTTGACACAAAGTAGAATCATCACAAAGTGGAAGAGAGAAACTCAACTGAGGTATTGTCTCCATGAGATTGGCCTGGGTGCATCACTTGGGTATTTTCTTGATTGATAATTGATGTGGGAAATCCCAGCCATGAGAGATGGTGCCACCCCTGGGCAGGTGGTCCTGGGTTGTGTAAGAAAGCAGGCTGAGCAAGTCATGGGAAGCAAGCTAATATGCAGCGCTCTCCACTGCCCCTGCTTCAGTTCCCAGCTCCGTGTTTCTGCTTTAACTTCCATCCTGGCCAGTTCTTGTCACCTTGACCCTAGATAGAGCTATCTGGGAAAAGGAACCTCAGTTGAGAGAGCCCCTCCATCAGCATGGCCATTAAACAAAGGGCCATTTTCCTGACTCACAATTGGTGTGGGATGGACCAGTTCACTACTCTGCTGCCAACTCTGAGTAGGCAGACCTGGGTGGTATCTGAGAGCAAACTGAACAGGTTTGTGAGGACCCAGAGGTGATCCTGGAAGAAGAACACTTAGCACCATGTCCCTGAAATGCCTTTTGCCAAGATAAGGAGATAAGGAAAAAGGTGTTAGGATGGGATCTTCTGACAAGGCCTGCAGAGAGAACCAGAAGCTACTGATGGCATTGCTAATGTAGTCTAACCTAAAGAATCTCTCTCCCTGTAGTAATTAGGTGCAATACAGGGGCCTTTGGAGAGGACAGTACTCCTTAGCCCAGCTGGCCACCACTGGATCTCAGAAGCATCATGGAGGTAAGTGGTGTTGGGACTTTTGGCTGAAAAGTGTGGTGGAAGGGAAAGAAGAGAGCAGAGAGCGATGGGAGAGGGAAGAGTAGAGAAAGATGGGGGAAGACTCTGCCTACAGTTTTCTAGTAAGGTACCGTGAGAGGGGGTCAGACCCACACTCAGTCTTCTATGATAGAGACGCTGCCTGTCTAGTCAATCTGTGGTGGGCCATTTGGTCTTGTGTTGTTTGTTAGTTCCTCACATTATGGTGCACACATTGCTTCCTGTGCTTTATTCCATCTCTCAGCAACCTGCCCTGCTGCCCTAGTGCAACTGAGGTGTGGGTGATAGGAGCTGGAATGTGGACAACACAGACTACATTCCCCTTGCATTTTAGTTATCAAAGATTCATACCTTTAAATAATTTATAGATCTGGCAGGAGCCATCATTTACTGTGTATAGTAGGTGCTGAGCACATTCAAATGCAAAGGGACTTATAAAAATAATGATACAGAGTGCCTTGTATTTCAGGTTGAATTGTATTCAACAAAAAGAAATGTTGAAAAATCAAACCCCAGTAACATTAAATGTCACTTTGTTTGGAAACAGCCTTTGAAAATGCACTTAAGTTTCAGTGAGGTCATTAGAGAGGGCGTGAAGCCAATATAAGCATCCTTATAAGAGGAGAAACATTACTGCACACACACACACACACACACACACACACACACACACACACACACACACATACACAGACTGAGATAAAGAGAGCATGTGTGATAATAACTGGAGAGTAAAGTTGTTAGCTGGCGAGTACCAAGGCTGACAGCAGCCATGCAATGGGAGAAAGGAAGCAAGAAAGGATTCTCCCTACAGGTTTCTGAGGAACACGAGCCTGCTGACACCTTGACTTTGGACTTGAAGCCTCCAGACTAAGGCAATAATCTCTTGCTGTCTTAGGTGCTCAGTTTGAGGCACTCTGTTAGGACAGAGGCAGGAAAAGTGCAGCTTTTTCCCCAGGACACCAAGGTTTACTGAGCACCATGGTGCTCCCTGCTGGACATTGAGTTATTTCTAGGGATGCATTGCAAATGCAGTGTGACTCCTTCCCTGGGGATCAGCGACACTCTGAGGTGTGGATGATTTGGCAGAGCTGGCCTTGGTAGGAGGAGTGCTGAAGAGACAGCCTGGTTCCCTGGAGTTTTGTAGCATACTCTAAAATAACGTTTGAATTATATGTTTCTTTCCAGGGATGCCGGGTGTTTAAAAAGAGGTAGAGTTAGAACCAGAAAACCTGACAAGAGGCAGTGATGCAAACTGCAGTTTTCAGCTTCTGTGTTTATGAAGGCAGCATTTTCACAGGCAGGAGAGGCTGAGAACCATAAACCAGTTCCGTTTGTGCTACTTTGCAATCTCGTGTAGCTTCTGCATTCTCCAATTGCTGTGTAGTTTGAAATCTGTGTATTTTGTTGATAATCACTCTTGAGTTTTGCATAATGGCTTTGTGATGTAGGCTGTGCGTTTCAAATATGTGGTGTGTTTGATCTCAGGAGCGCATTAGCAGTACCCAGCAAATCTGAAGTGTCTGTATTAAAAGTTAAGCTAAAGGCAAGGGTACCCCCTCCCCAACAAGGGCCTTTGTTTCTTTCTAGCTCTTGTCATGTGTAACTAGAAAGAGAGTTTTAAAAGTAGCTGGACTGAGTGAGGTGGGAGAGATTCATTTTTAACCTCCTGGTGAGCTGTGACAGGAAGGTCACACTGAGTAAGTGTTCTTGTCATGTGTTCCCCATATCTAATCCTAATGCCCGCCACAGGGGCCTATAAACCAATCACCGTTTCCCTGGTGGGTAGTGTCAGTTAAACCAAAGCTTGTCAGCATTTCTTTCCTAATTTTAAGCAAATGTATTAAATTATGAGTCCTGAAAAATTAGGAATGACGTGAACTCATTTCCTGTCTCTTTCACTGAGTAAATTAAAATTTACTAGAGATAAAACTAACAGCAGGCAAAAATGTCCTCTTCCCTTTGGGACTGTGGTGACTTCAGTAGAAGGCTTTCACTCAAAACAATGACAAAATCTGGTTTTTGCCAATGAGGCACTGATTTGTCTCATTTCTAACATAACAAAAGAAATGAAGTAGATTTATGAGGCTCAGGCTATACTTCCTCATGTCATGAAGTTCCTAATCCTGTTAGATATACGATAATTTCTTTCCTGCCTGAAGAATAATTCACTGCTCCTCTCAGGCCATTGCCGAACAGTGAGCTTCATCACTGGTACTCTGTGGCTCACTGGGAGCCATTTGGATTGGCCATTGGATTGTAAGTCTTGATGGTGCTCACCAATGGTTTGTGTTTGTTTGCTTCATCCAGGTGGATCATGGGAGGGTGTGATGAAGCTTCTCTAAGCCTCTGCAGCAGGACATAGGGAAATCAATCTAGAAATGACCTGGAAACGTGCTCCCTGCTTGCTAGCTTCCCTGGTGTCAAAGGTGCTATGTATGCCCCTGGAGGAGAAAAGGCATCATCTGACTTGCCCATTGGTGGACTGGGCATAGGTGATATTGACCTGCCAGGCAAGACACGTCCACAGGTGCAATAGCAGGGGGATATTTATGGAAGTAGCCAACCATTTCATAATTGGATACGAGGGCTGTTACACATAAGGGAATCTATGTCTGGACTTAAAAACCTATTCAAAACTCATGGTTGGAGAGGTCACAAGGCCAGGGGTCAGGAAAACCACTACAGTTAGCTCCTAAACAGACTCATTGCCAAACTGCCTTTTAAATATTTATATGTATTCTTATAGATCAGTGCTGCTCTCGGCTTGGATCAGAGAAGCTTCTTTCTGCTCATAACGGGTCAAGTACTGAGAATAAGCAACTGCTGAGTGCTCAGCCTTAAATGGGACACCTGGTTGACCCCCACCGAGGGCAGAGGACCTCGTGGAAGAGGGCACAGAAAGTGTGTAAGAGCTGCAGGATGGCGAGGAGGAGTTGTGTGAAATGCTGTCTTCAGGACACGAGAGGCTGTTCAATCAGAAGCTCCCAGCAGCTGAAGATCTCAGCTCAAGACCTGCGTGAGAACGAGCCAGCTAAATTTCTAGCCTGGAAGGGGCAGCAGCTGTGGAGGTCCCATTCCTGACTGAGGAACTTTTGGTAACTGATGGCTGCTAGGGGAAGGAAAGTCACTGTGACCACTGGTAGGCTGCCCATGCTAACTGGACTAAGGAGGCATGATGGTTTGAATGAGAATTGTCCCCAGAGGCTCCTATGTTTGAAGGCTTGGTCCTCCAGTTAGCAGAACTTGGGTGTTTCCAAAGCGCATCCCTGGCTCAGTCTCTTTCTCTCTGCCTCCGACTTGCAGACCAAATGTGAGCCCTCAGCTACTGGACCAGTGCTATGCCTGCCTGCCGGCTGCTGTGCTCCCCACCGTGATGATCGTGGATTCACACTCTGAAGCTATAAGCAAGCCAATCAAATGCTTTCTTTTATAGTAGCCTTGGTCATAGCATCTCTTCACAGCAATAGAAGAGTAACTAAGACAGTAGGTTATAAAACATCATGAAGGACTCTGAAGGTTGGAGGTGCGTGTGTGAAGCGTTGAGGGAGACTCAGAGGGGCAGTGAATACTATAAATATGAGTTGTACACATGTGTGAAATTTTCAAAGAATAAATAAAAATATTAAAAATATAAAGGAACCTTGTACCTCTGGACACTGTGGGAACTGAAGACAGTGAGCATCACCGAAGGGTACTGCTCTATGCTCCAATTGTGAATGCAGCCCTATGAGGTAGGGACACAGTAATGAATGTTACTGTTTATTAAATAGAGTAGAGGCCAGTGGTAATCCCAGTGAAAAAGAAACAGAGAGGTGGAATGAGGGGGTTCATTTTCCCTATTTAAGCAGCCTTATCCTCTGAAAACAAGAAATTAAATTTAGGTTTCTATGTTGAAAGAAAAAATTTTAAAAATCACATTTTTGTAGTTGAATACATTTAGAGAAAAAGACCTTCCCAGAGGTAAACAACTACTTCTCTAATTCACATATTATTATAAATAAGCTCTGAGCATTAAAGAGTTCACATAGTTTTGGTCTCTTCTTTCAATATTACATATGGCATACATGTTGACATTTTACATGCAATTAATTACTTATAAAATATTTAATATTTTTTTTTATGACTGTGATAAAGACTTGGGGAGAAAAGGGTTTCATCTTACAGCTTACAGTTCATAATGAAGAGAAGTCAGGGCAGGAACTCAAGCAGGAACTTGGATGCCAGAACTGAAGCAAAGACCATGAAGGAGTGCTGTTCACTGGCTTCTTCTTCATGGCTTTCTTATCTACTCAGGGCTACCTGTCCAGGGATGACACCACCTGTAATGATCCGGGCCCTTCCACAATAATCACTAATCAAGACAATAGCCCACAGACTTGCCACAGGACAATCCTACAGAGGCATTTTCTCGATTAAGATACCCTCTTTTCCAGATATGTCTAGATTTCTGGCAAGCTGATGAAAACTAGCCAGAACACCTCCCCATTTTTGTTGTATACATCACTTTCCTGTTCCACCAGAAGAGAAAGAAAATGAATTTGGACTGTTTTAAGTTCTCAAGTTTGTTTTGACTTGTTGCAGTAGAGTCATAGAAAAAATAACCCAGTGAAGAAATTAGTTAGAGACATGGGGATGGTGGCCACCACCAGTAGTTGACACCACTGCATGCAAGAGTGGACAGCCCATGGGAGCAGACAGATGGAGGGTGATGGTCAATGGAGATGTGAGCAGAAGCCTCCAGGTAACACACAGGGATCTCATTTGTATGGTGCCAGTGCAGCTGTGTGTCTTGAAACCTGTTCCTGTTGGCATCCATGAACTGCTTCAGAAAACACAAGGGCTCAGAAAACCTCTGAGTGGCTCTGCCTGTGCGCTATCGACCATCTCCACCTTCAGATGGTCTGGTCATCAATCCTCACATAGAGTTGACAATGATCTTATAACTTACATGCTAGATTTTGTCACACAGTCTTTACTACTGTGTACTTCAAATACACTCAGAACTAATCCAGAACTTAAAAGTTTAAATATTTACATATTTTATTTTATTTTTGAGACACGGTTTCTCTGGGAGGCCTGGCTGTCCTGGAACTCCCTCTGTAGACCAGTGTGGCCTGAAACTCAGAGATCCACCTGCCTCTGCCTTCCAAGTGCTGGGATTAAAGGTGTGTGCCACCACTGCCCAGCAAATTTACATAATTTTAAAGGAATTTGTTTTCCTAGTTTGTACTTTTCGTTCTTGAATTATAGCTTCCTAATCTGGTCTGTTCTGTGTTTTCTAGGTTGCAAGTTGACTTTTTTTTTGTTGTCCTTGGATTTCATGAATAAGGAAGGGGAGCATTCTGGGAAAAGCAGTATCCACTTATACTTCTGGTGTCACTGTATACTAGCTTTGAATGAGTGTTTGCCTTCAGTGGAAACACGGGTGATAAGAATTATCATATTTATCTTTTTCTTTCACACCTTCTATATTTAGAAAATTTTTATCAGTCACAGAAAGCAAGGGATCAGTGGGAAATTAAAGAAAGAAATTGGAAAGTGACTGAGCAGGATGAGTGACAGTCCTTCAGAGAGAGAGACTTTCTGACTGCAGGTGGGACAATCAACACACTATAGCTCTTTGTTTCTTCACTTGTTAGGAAATCTGGACAACAATTGTGTCCTGAACATCATTTAGCATACTTGGGAAGGTTTTGCATTTGGGTAATAATTCTGCAATAAGTAATTTTTAATCAGATAAGCAAAAGTAAAATGGAATATCATTTTGGAAGCAATATAACCTGCAAACACTCAAAAACAGGACACACTGAGGGCAGGACAAACAGACCGAGAAGGGAAGTGGGAAGCAGGTGTGTTATGGACTCTTCTCTGACTCAGTCACCTCTGAGCTACACTCTCTTCCTTCCGAGTAATTTGTAACCAATGCCTACTTAGAAGTGAAGGAAACAATGACCTGGGTATTCAGTGCACAGCAGCTGAAATCCTGAGACCCACTTGGCCATCAGAATGCCACCCAAGGGTGAATGGGGGCTAGCAGGACGCTAACCCGGTAGCCAGGCAGCCAGTGCACAGGCATTGTCTCCCCATTGTGATGGTTCTGTGACTTCTACGCCACGAAGACTGCCACATGCGCTTGTTTTCTCCAGTGGTTGTCTTTTTTGACAAATAATAACCATCCCCGCAGCTCCTCTTGGTTTTATAATAAACGTTGCTGTTACCATAGACTAAGTGCATTGGAAAATGGGTCAAAACTGGCAAAAAAAATCATAAATGTATAGGTAACTCCTGACATGAAGTGAATATTTACATTTTTCTAGGTTTCAAATGAGTGAAAGTGATGTGTATGTATGTATGTGTGTATGTATGTATGTGTGTGACTTAATTTATTTTAAAAAATCCTGTAATTTGTCTTAAAAATGACTTTTCTTGAGTTTTTAGTGATAATTGTATCTTCCATTGTGTTTATTCATGGGATAAATTATTTGGAACATATACAAGCAATGCAGTAGATGTCTTCCTAGTCATAATATTTTACTAAAGTTCTACAAAATCCTGTTTAGGGGCTTTAGAGTTGGCTCAAGGTTTAAGAGCATTTGTTGCTCTTCTGCAGGACGCAGGTTTGATTCTCACCACGCAGAGCATGGCCTACCCAGCACCCACCTGAAGGAGATCCTGGCTTGCTCCTCCCTCCCTTTTGTGTGAATAAATCTGGATGACCCAAAGGACTGTGCTGTTTGCTGATGCAGCCTGCCTCTTTCTGGAGTTGTGGGATCAGAGACTCACACAGCCAGCTAAGCAGGACCCTGGCTGAGTGAGGTGTCTGTCTTCCCTTCTCAAGAGTTCTTTCCATTCCATTCTGAGCTTAACTGTCATCTTTCATAAATACCAGCAGTCTTCCCTGTGTTTACACCAATCCTCTAGGTTTCCTCTGGAGAGGTGAATTTCTGCTTTTCCAAAGAATGCAAAGCAGCATGTGTACGGTGGACAGCCTCTTTAACTATTCTGTTTCCTTTCTTAGCTCTGTATCTGTCTTCCAGACCTGTGCACAGGGATGACCTTTATCTTAGCATAGCCTTTTCTTATTGAAAAAGTGTGTCACCATTTAGTGGGGACCTGGTCATGGTGGGCACATGTCAGATCAAAAAGGGTATAGACAGTCACTAAGACACAGCAGATGGGCAGCAGGGTAGACATCCAGGAGAAGGCAGTGGGTGGAGACTCCTCGTAGAGAGGAGACTGCCGCTGGGATTAACTTCATTCTGCCAACAGGAAAGGGTTCCATGCTGACATGATGGCACAGGAAGAAAGCAGGTAGTTCTTTAAATTAGGCACAGGCTTGTGTATGATACTGAGTATAGTTTTCTTTCCATTAAACTGTCAACTGGGTATCCTTATTGGATCTTGTCAGCCCCCTTTTTCACAATGTAAGCCATCCTTCTGCAGCTCCCCGCTACCCTACCACCTACTCACCTTTAGGAGATTTATTACTGCAGTCAAAGACAGCACGGGGTGATCATCACTTATCAATCAGAGGGACGGTGGCTGCAAGCTAAGTAGCCCAACAAAGACAACACAGCTCTGTGTGGATTAATGTCTGCTGCAGTGGAAATAACAAAGACACCAACTGTCATTGTATCACTCATTAAGTATCAGCACGAGGCAGGGCTTGAGGCATTGTATGTGACAGGCAGTGTGACAAACAACGATTAAGGTATGACTTGGCAAGTTTCAGCAGGAGATGCTATCACATTACTGTCTGCCGGAAAACGTGCCCAGCCTCCTGCCTGCCTGCCAACAAGAAAATGCATGGCATCACGAGAAGGTGACCTCCTCCATCTCTACCTCTGCTTGTGTCTGCACTGCCGCTTCAGAGACAGAGTGGCTTGGTGGTGAACAATGTGGAGGGCCCTTACACAAATGCATGAATGAAGACTGGGAAAAAGTAGGAAATGGAACCCGAGTGGGGCGTGTGTGGCTGCTCAGCCGGCAGACACTCATGAGAGTGAGAGTCACTGTCAGAAACTTTATCACCATGGCCAAGGTCCCTCCTCTCTCACCTACATGTTTGCTCTCACTCAGCCCTCTCTTCCCCACCAATCTTCTCAGAAGAAGCTCAGAGTCCAGTTGAAGGGTCCAGGAATATAGAAATATAAAATTATAAGCTTAAGAGATAAAAACTGACAATCATCAGCTCTAAAGGTTAACTGCTAACAATGGCTGTCTGCTTACAGCCAGCTCCTCTGTCAACAGCCAGGGGATAACTTTTAACCCCCTTGCTCCTTAAAGCCAACGACTGCCTGGACCAAAGTTAACTTTTAATAGATGTTTCTATATGAGTTCTAGCATGCATCCCGTGCCTGAAACTACAAAAGAGGGCCAGAACCCCCTCCATTGCCACAGCCTCAGAATTCCAACACTGGCTGTGGTCTCAGCTAGCTGATAAGCTTTTGTGCCCCTTGGTGGTTTTTTTTTTTTAATTTTTAATTTTTCTGGAATAAAGTTTGCTTCTGGTTTAATAGACTTTGGTGGTCTGTCCCCCATTATTTCGAGACCCCAGATCCAACACAGTAAACAAACTAATAAAGCAATAAATACTCGGATTTCCATGCCCCGTGTTTCTTCACAACTGGCTCCTGTCCATCAGTGGGAAGATGTCTTCACCAGGCCGCAGATCTGGCTTCTCAGGCTGTTCCTGCCCCTGAGAAACTCACATATAAGAATACAGCAGGACCAGTGAATTCCAAGGCACCCACATTTTCATGTTGCAGTGATAAGGGGCCTGGTCTTGGAACTTGACTGGCATCCCTACAAACACAGGTGGCCAGGGAAGCTTCCCTCATAGACAAGGTGAGTGTTGTGTCTTCACACTGTGTGTGCCACCTGGTGCATCTGCTGTGGGCTAGAGAGCCAGAGGAAACACTGTACCAAAATAACTAAATCATTCCACCCTTGAAATCAGCTGTCAAGAGCTCCTTCTGGGATGGAAAGTGGACATTGGAGTTTGGCAAATAAAGACAACTTCCTGTGCTGGGAAGATAATAGAAAGAACTACTCAGGAGTAATCGTTCACAAACTAGTGTAAAAATGAAAGAATGTAAACATGGTGAGTCTTCAGAAATGTTAGAAATAGCATGGTAAGATATTACGCGTTTTGTTTGAGTCTGTAGGTCCCACAATTACAAACATCCCCGAGCAACTCAGTACATAATTTTCTACCAAAAACAATGAAATTCTTGTTGGCACTTCAAAGGATACGTGTTGTTGTGGAATACTATTTTCACTAGGCAAAGGTGTGTTACATTGTTTATGCTGCAGAATGTTACTTTTAATTGTGTAAAGGTGTGTTACATTTGTTTATGCTGCATCTGTTTAACGATGTAAGGATGTGTGTTTAACTATGTAAA
>CABHPR010140978.1:2112-25413 GCA_902168415.1 Peromyscus melanophrys | reverse complement strand
GCTGCATCTGTTTAACGATGTAAGGATGTGTGTTTAACTATGTAAAGCTGTGCTGCATCTGTTTCACCTTACCTGCCTAAGGCACCTGATTGGTCTAGGAACGAGCTGAATGGCCAATAGCTAGGCAGGAGAGGGAGAGGTAGGACTGACAGGCAGAGAGAGTAAATAGGAGGATATGGTGGTATTTTATTTGTGCTGAAATGTGATTTTATTTGTATGTTAATAAATAAAAGTGCCTGGGGGGTCAGAGCTAAAAGCAAGCCATAGCAGAAGTCTGGCAGTGGTAGCACAGACCCTTAATCCCAATCACATGACAGGCAGATCTTTGTGTGTTCAAGGACAACACCAGCATTGGAGACACACGCCTTTAATCTCAATACCAACCATAGAAGACCTGGAGGTCTGTATAGACAGGCAGTGATGAGGAAGTCATGTGGTTGGGTTCACAACCAATGAGAAGGCAGAACAGAAAGTCAATAAAAAGACAGATACACAGGAAGTAGGACTCTTTCTGAGGGGAAGGATGGCAGTTGCAGCAGGTGATAAGAAGGCAGTTTTAAGTCTCAGCTCTTAGCTACTGCTCTGACCTCTTGGGCTTTTACAAGACTACATTTGGCTCTGTGTTTCTTATTTAATAAGACCATTACATCTACAGAAGGAGAAATCTATGCTAAAATAGGAGAAAGGGAGAAGAAGGAGAGAAGAGAAACAGAGGAAACGCCCAAGGCCAGAAGCCAGGCAGCTGCCAACCAGCCAGACATAAAGAGAGCAAGAAAGAAAAGGTAAGAAGCAGATAAAGAGAAACTGGTTAATTTAAGTTAAAAGAGCTTTGTGCCTACTACAGGCCGAGCATTCAGAACTAATAGTAAGTCTCTGTGTCATGACTGGGGAGCTGGCTGGTGGCCCCAAAGAAAAAGCCTGGGACATTTTTAAACACACAGTAACCTGTTTTGTTTTGTTTTGTTTTGTTTTTCCATCTGAACCTGCTTTATTGCCTATCCCTAGCCTTTTTTTTTTTTTTGTCTGCCTGAGCAAAAACTGCTAAGCTTCAGCTGGTTCCTCTGCTGCGGCTTTGGAGGCTGGGTCAGCTCCCTCCTTGGTCATGGAAGCCAAGCCTTAGGGCTGGGTTCAGAGGTTCCTTTGACCGGAACTATTTTCAACTTCCCAGCTCCAGGAAAAGTGTGTCCCACACGATGGCAGGCGTTCTTATTTTTGTTTCTATTTAACATACCAGCTTCTCAAGGGCTTGCTGTTTGGCAGAGACTCTTAAAGGAGCTGTGCCCCCCCTTTTTTTTTTTTTTTTTTTTAAGTTTTTTCAGGTTCTGTGTGGAAATACCAGACCCATGTTGGTGCCAAAATGTACCAGGCCATTCAGCGTTTTACTAGACCATTCAGGTGTCATTGGTATGTAAGGTGAAACAGATTCAACACATCTTTACATAATTAAACACACATCCTTACATCGTTAATGCAGCAGAAACAAAAACAGCACACCTTTTCACAGTTAAAGTAGTATTCTGCAGCGTAAACAAATGTAACACATCTTTGGCTAGTTAAAATAATATCTCACAACAAAATGCACTCAATGAGGAAAATTTAAAAATGAGTTATTGTGTTTAAATTTTGAGATGAAGCAGCCATGAATTGAAACATGAAATTTCTGCTTAAAGATCAAAATACTGAAAAATAAAATTCTTGAAATGGAGGTTGCCTATTTAAAATTTTAGCCCTATTGAATATTTAAATTGGGAAGGGCAAATATCTGTAACATTGGGAATAATTTACATTAATATGGTCTCTTATGATATCTGAATGTAATTTGGTACAAATATGCTTAGAAGGTGAATATCAATGCATTTGATGGTGTTTGGCATAGTAAGAATTCATACACTCGGGTGACAGAGCAAGACACTTGACATCTCCCTCTCCACTCCAAAGTGTGCACCCAGTACACTCATCTGCACATACATGGGCTTATACACCACACACTTATGCCACACATATATGCCACATATACACACGGAAATTTATTTTGAAAATAAGTGAAAGAAATGTGTCACAAAATACCCCAAATCATGTTTCTATTTGTATGCAATGTCTAGAACAGTGAAATCTGTAGGTACTGAATGCAAATTAGTTTTTCTTTGATGGAGAGGGCTTAAGAGTGGTTTTCCGAGGGGCTATACCTTTCTAACTGTGACTGTAGTGGCGAGAACATACTAAAATCATTGCACTGCATGTTTCACTCTGCTGGATAGTGAACACAAGACCTGTGCGTTTAAGGCAAGCACTTCACTACTGATATACACCCTCAACACAAACCATACATTTTAAATGAATGAATTTTGTGGCTTTTAGTTATATTTTAGTAAAAATAGAAATAAAAGACTAAAACTATAAAAAAATTTCTCTCTATGACCTAGAAGTTACTTTTCTTAAATAAGCTTAGCTGATCTTACTGAGAATTAAAAATATTCAGGTGTGTTTATGGGTTCAGGGCTGACCACCCTGCCAGATCCAGCACGTTGCATTCTTATATTTATGCAAAGATACACATATGTATGTAGCAACAATCAAAGAAAAAGCTATCAACTTCAGTGGAGAGGATGTGGGGAGGGTGGAAGAGCAGCGGAGGGAGGAGAGGAAGTGCAACAGTGATCTAATTCTATTTCAATTAAAATCCAGTTAAGGACATGTTCAGGTGGCTCTCCCTAAGAGCAAATCTGGACATCAATGCCGAACAACAGAGCTACACCACAGACTATTAAAACAATCCTGAAGAGGAATGCACCACAGCTATGGACAATAGTGTGAGCTGAACATTGTGATCACATGGCAGAAAAGTACAAACACATATAGGAAGACTTCATGCACATGAGTCATTGTGATGGAGATAGCTTGCCATAAACCCATATCACGTTCCTTTGTAGCACACACGTGTCTTCAAACAGCACCAAAGAGTTCGAAGCATAACCCTGCCCCAAGAGAACAGCTTTTGATACTAAATCACTCATCTACTTTTCCAGCTTTAGCCTATGTGGAATCTGTAAACTCAGACTCCTTCTACCTCGGGCTAACAACTAGGAACCTTCTACAAGGTCTCAGCAGCTTTGTAATCAAGTCCCTGTGACCCATGGCAGTGCGCTTGCTAAGTTCTCAGCATCAGCACTGAGACTCTCACTGGTAGACTGTCAGGAGTGAGAAAGTGTGTTCTGTAAAATAACAGCCATCCAGATGGGAGAGAAAATAGATATACATATTCCTATATATAATGCCCGCCCAAATCCCTGCAAAACCTCTAAAAGAAATTCCATAACAGAATGTTGAATATTTTCTTTTGCTAAAATTTTTAAACTGTGTAAAAGTTATCTATATCAGACAGGAATGACTCGGGATTTATCATGTGCATGAACTCAGGAGCGGAAAACAATAAATCTGTTGTAATTATAAAAACCAGGGAGTCTTCCAAAAAAGCCTTGTATTTATCCTGATAATTTAATTACAAAATTTTCCAAAGATATTTCCAAGAGTAATGACACATGTAAAACACAAAAATGCCTTAATTTTTTATATCAAGTAGCAAGGCCTATTTATAAGATCAGATTAATTAAACTGCTATGCTATGAATTTACAGAGAATTGCCAGTCACTTAAACTCAAGATAACAAAAAAGAGAATGTGGAAATCTTTTTATCATAAAACTGAATTAATTTATAATAAAGGAATTGTCTTGGGCCAGTAACAAAGGAGTCACAAAAATAAGCTCCTGGAATATCATATAATAAACAAAGCAAAGTTGGGCTACAAATATAAGAAGGTATATTAATATGTTATTTAAAAATAAAATGTTGGCTACCTAATGCAGACTATTCATCCCTGAACCATTTACACACACCAACAAAAATGGACTCAGCAGGTCTTATTTATATATGTTTTAACATTCATATACATACAAAGGCATAAATGTGTATGTAACAATAATAGAGAAAGAGAGGCTGTCAACCTGAGAGCGGGAGGTACAGGAGGGGTTCAGTGGAGGATAGAAGGAAGGGGCTGGAGGGAGCAAAGGCATGGGGAGGTACTGTAATTCTAACTTAATTAAAACACCAAAATTTAAAAATGTATTCTAAAATATGTAGGGAGCTGCGTGCAGCCACGCCTTACAGGTGGCACTGGTTACCGCCTTCCGCCATCCCGACGGCGAGCGCTCCCAGTGGTAAACAATTATAGCGGAGGTTGTGGCTTGCTTATGCATGCTTGAGCCTATTGGGCAATGCCCACGTGGCTATCTGGGGTTGGCTGCCCAGAGCCTATATAAGGCCGGGAGAGGCTTTGCCCGGGGGAACTTTTAGAAGTCAGGGGGATCTTTTAGAAGTCAGAAGATTGTTTAAAGGCCTGAATAAATTGCAAGAAGAAGAGCTCGGTGTTGTGTTCTGCTTGCTGGACGAGTGGGACGCGACAACTGATGGCCTCGTACGGGGAACCCCTCATCAGTGAGCCCAGAACTTCTTGCAATCAGGGGGTATACCGGGAAATCCTCAGGTAAAGTGAGGAACCGCGTCCAAAGCGGGGAATAGTCCTCAGGTAAAATGGGGATCCGCGTCTAGAGCGGGGATTGCTCTTCTCTGTAATTAAAGAGAGAGCAGGATTCAAGAGGCCGCGACAAAAGCGGAAAGAAAAAAAAAGAAGGAAGGTGAAACTACTAATTTCTAGCTCGGAACAATTATGGGCGCTTTTTCATCACACCCAATTTTTTGGCTCTTAACGAGCTGCTATTCTATGTTACTGGAATCTGTAAGCCTTGAGAGATCTCCTTGGTTTGCAGTTTCTGGGAGTTTAGCTACAGCCACCTGGGAAAGGTTAGGAAGAGATCTTGAGTTTGCCGCGGAGCAAGGAACATTAAGAAGTGGGGTAAGACCGGTGTGGAAGCTAGTGAGAGGTTGTCTTGAGGATCAGAGATCTAGTGAAGCGGTTGAAAAGGGGCAAACTGCATTAGAAATCTTAAAAGAGGAGAGATCAGAAAAGGCCTTATCGGATAAAACAAAGTAAGAAGAGAGAAAAGGAAGGTATAGGGTAGTAATATAATGTAGGAAAAACTTAGAAATGTAAGATTGTGTAGAAAAATAAGTATAAGGCATAGTGTAATGATATAGTATAGGAAAAACTTAGAAGTGTAAGATTGTGTAGAAAAAAAATTTAAGATAAGTAAGGCAACTAGACAGAAAAACTCCAATTTTCTAACTTTGGGGGCTATGAACGCAAACTGGGGAAAAAAAATCTATCTTTGGGCTTTACAGGTAGTAAAAAAGCTCTACTTTGAGCTTATGGGGAAGAATAAGTTTCCTATGAAAGATTTTGTCCCGGGAACAGCTGAAATGCTAAGTCCAAGCAGCAGGAGAAAGTAATTTCTCCCTGAGGCAAAAATGGGGGTGTAAAGTTCAGACAAATTAGAGTCACCTGAAGATATTAATATGGGGACCACCTGTGATTAGCTCTAAGGGAAAAAACTTAAGACAGCAAAACCTAAGTTCTCTTTCAAGCTTTAAAAATCCTCCCTGCAATGCAGGAGGCAGGGACAAGTTCCTAAAAACCTCTCCTCTAAGCTCTGTCTCTTCAAGCTAGTAAAAGACAGTGGGTCAGAGTACTCTGAGGGAAATGCTTGGGAGAGTGTGGGTAAAGAGCTACAGAGAGCCCAAAAGGACAGGAAACTTTACCTGAGAAAAGCAAAAAAGGCAAGCTTTTCAGTTACAGCAGAGCTGAGACATCAAGGGTTTTGTTTCTGAGTGAGCATTTCAGAATGAAAAGGTGCTCCTAATTGCCCTAATGCAAAGATCCCCTGAAGCAATGCAAACTCTGTTAGCATTGTATCCTCGCTTCTGAGCAAAAACCCAGAGGCGACTGGCCAGTGTCTCTGAGTTGGAGTGCATTTCAGGGATACTAGGGTTCCTGCAGTTGCAAATTTCCTGGAGCACAGAGCTGAGGCAGGAAGGTGCAGGACCCAGGGGAGAAATGGCAAAAACCTCTTGTTAGATTTTCAGTCTGTATGCAAACCACACAGACCCTGAAAACTGAAACGGACAAAAAGCCCCTACCTTCAGGAGCAGGGAAAGCCGTCACTGTAGTGTCAGAAACTGTTTCTGGGGTAGAGGGGATAAACTGAGACAAAACTGGGAACTGTCTGGGAGAAAGACTATGAAGAAACAGAAGGGACAGATTCCTCCCCAGAAAATACATGACCTATGAAAGCTGCTAAGAGTTTGAGGCAGATTGGGGGGAGAAAAAGCCCCTACCTCCAAAAGCAGCTAGCAGAGGTACAGAGCCGCAGACAGATACCTGAAGCTCTGCATCTGGGGCGATAAGGAACAAACAAAATGAGAATAAGATCAGTGGGAGAAAATCTCTCTGAAAGAGCTATGGAAAAGCTGTTGTAAATGATCTTGTTTTTCACTGACTGGCTAAGGAAAGCACAAGCCCCGAGGAAAGTTGCGATCAGAAATGCCAGCCTCAATGCGCGCTAACGAGGCAGGTGCGGTTCTGATCCGGGGCCAGTGTCAGATGAAGGAGAAACACCTGTTGAAGCCAGTTGAGGAGAGAATAGAAATCTCCCAATGTCCCGTAATTGAAAATGTAAAATGCTTGTTCAAATCTCCCATTGCAAAAGCAAAAACTTTGTTCAAATCTCCTAGGCAAGAATTTGTAAGCAAGTCTGGTAAAAGAGAACCAGTTGACTCTCAGACCCAAAAAGAACTATGGGAAATGACTGATATGGGAAATGATATAAGGGACTGGTATTATTATGGACTGATACAGTGAGAAAATAAGAGTTCGGAGCTGTGCCGCTTTTGGCTTTACTAACTCCTTTAGAAAAGTACTTTATATCACCTAATAGCTGTGCAGTTTTGGGCGAAGAGCTAAATACGGTAACTTCACGCTCACAGTGAAGTGAAGTTTTGGTAGAACGAACCAAAAGTACTGCTGTAATGGAAACGTTTGTCTGAATTGGGACACTTATAGGAGAGCTATTATGAATTTGGGTAAAGGGACAGCTTCTAGTTAAAAACTGTCTACCGCTGACAGTGCATCTCTGCCGGTCCGGAACAGCTGAGAGAACTCGGCAACTTTGGAGTGTGGCTGTGTCCGGGAATGTTACAATCCCTAGCAACAACTATCACAATTCTATAACACTCACTAAATCCCAGTGCTTTATAGCAAAGCTGACTATAAACTCTAAAGCTTTAGAAATGATGTACGTACTTCCTGTCTAGTTAAGAGAATCTTTATAATAGAGATAGTGATAATAATTAAAAAGATAAATAAGATATGTAAGTTTAAATAAGAAATAAGATAAGTATATAAGAAATCTTTAGGTGTTTGTTAAGTTAAGGAGTATGCTAATTGTAGCCCTATATAAGTTTGTAAAATAGATCTATAGAGTTATAAGCTTGTAAGAAGTAAAATAGATAAGTTTGTAAGAAGTATGTAAGTTTAAATAAGAAATAAGATAAGTATAAGAATAAGAAGTAAAATAGATCTATAGAGTTATAAGTTTGTAAGAAGTATGTAAGTTTAAATAAGAAATAAGATAAGTATAAGAATATAACCTTGCAAGAAATATCTAAGGGAGTCTTAAGACATGTAGTAATAAGCTTTTAAGAAGTAAAGATACTAGTTGTGAATGTAAGTCTAAATAAGAAATAAGATAAATATATAAAAAGTAATATAAAAAAATATATTTGCTAAAGTAGTTCTAGAGTTCCCTTAAGGAGTATGAATAAGTAGATGTTAATGTTATATGTGAAAGAACCCGAGACACAGAAGGTAGTGTTCTTAGTAGACTGCAAAGTAGGCAGTCTGAGCAGTTTTCAAAAGTTCCAGAAGCCACTAAGAATGGCCGATGCCAGAACCAGCGCAACAAGGTATCCGCAGTTGAGATCTGTGGACAAAAATATTCTGGTTATATGCTAATGGTAGCCCTAACTTGCCCTGGCAGCAGTTGGAGCGACTACTGCAGCCATAGCCATGACTCATACTGTCCAAACAGCACAGACCCTAAATAATCTTTACAAAAACAAAAGGGGGGAATAGGCCACGGCCGTACCCCTAAAGAAAGAATATCCATTGCTCTATTTACCATAAATTTTTTTGAATTTGGACATTTATAACTAATATCCAGTATGAAAATTTTACTCGTGCTGTAAACTTGTCTAAACAGTTGTCTAGTTATCTTCTAGGAAATTGGACAGGAGAATTCGATGGCCTGATGGATCATCTGAAAGTGGCCATAGTTGCGGTCAATTCAACTCGAGTGGATCCTGGACCTGCAGAGGGACTGTCGTCCGGGATCTCTACGACCATGAACCAGCTGAAAGAGGGGGCGGGTCTAGGTGCCTTAACGGGCCTACTGGTGCTTGCCTCCCTGATTTGCCTGTGGTGCATCTGTCGTATTAGGCTCTGTTAGCAGTGCAATGCAGCCATGATCATTCAAGCCTTTACAGTCATAAAGGCCGGACAGTTTCCCCAGACCTGGTTGACTACCTTAATTCATATGCAGGATGCGAGGCTAGCGCACTGCACTCAGGACCACAGCAGCATCGTTGGTCTTGAGGAGAGTACGTCTGATTGCATGTGGGTTAATGCCCCAAGTTCCCACCTCTGTGGAAAAGGGTATCGGACAGGTCAAGCATTCTCTGGGTGGATGACACCTGTGTGGATGCCAGTACATAGTCCTCTGTTTTTCCTTAACAGAGATCAGACCTCTGCTCTCGCCTGCTAATTTAAATAAAACTAAAAGGGGGAATATGTAGGGAGCTGCGTGCAGCCATGCCTTACAGGTGGCACTGGTTACCGCCTTCCGCCATCCCGACGGCGAGCGCTCCCAGTGGTAAACAATTATAGCGGAGGTTGTGGCTTGCTTATGCATGCTTGAGCCTATTGGGCAATGCCCACGTGGCTATCTGGGGTTGGCTGCCCAGAGCCTATATAAGGCCGGGAGAGGCTTTGCCCGGGGGAACTTTTAGAAGTCAGGGGGATCTTTTAGAAACCAGAATATTGATTAAAGGCCTGAGTAAACTGCAAGAAGAAGAGCTCGGTGTTGTGTCTTGCTTGCTGGACGAGTGGGACGCGACAAAAATAGAAATAAAATATTCATTTTGAACATGGGCCTAGAAAAGACATTTGCAGTTAAATCACGAATTTTTCCTTCTATGAGGAAATCATAAAGGAAATGGACAAATGGGACATTTGAATGCTTGAATGTGGCAAAAATCACCATAAAATCAAACTTATGAACTAAAAGCTTTTAAATGTTGCTAGCGTGTACGAATACAATTTACTGCTGTTTAGAGTATATGAAAATATAAATATATGACAGAAACCATAAGAATCTGATGGACCAGGGTGCAGCAGACACCCACATACAAACACAAACTAGGCGCCATTCTTCCCAGAAGAAACAGATGTGTAGAAAACACAGCCCAATCATTCCAGCCTTTTTCCCAGAAAGATTTGCCAAGTTGGAAATACAAGAAGAACGCAGCTGATTTGGTCGACACTAGGCAGACACGGGGGCTGTCGTTCACTGGGCAGACAGATTGGCCCAGACTTCAGAGCAGCTTGGTAGAATTTACTGACATGATGGATGAGCAGGTCTTCTGACCATATTTCCTGCTTCTCATTATCAAATCTTGAGACATACTTACATGCAGATAAAATAAGATATGAAGTATTTTATCACACCTTTGCTCTTTAAATTATAGCAGGAAAATATCTTGTTGATCCTCAGAAAGAAAGGCAGCATTGGTCCATGTCACCATATCACATGCAAAGCCCCCAAACCTCCAGTGTAGTGTTTCTTTCCAAAATCTTAAATGCAGAATTCCTGAATTGATATGAAAATGATATGCAAGTGCGAGTATATTCATATATGTAAATTCATGCACACTCCTACATACATATAAATATGTTCATGCATAAGTATATATGCAAATTTATGTGTGAATTAAAACATTTGCTTTTGTGTTTCTAAACAGAGTGTTTTCTTAGCTATATTGTTTAGTATTGTGAATTGTTTTAGTTTTCAGTTAGGTTTGGAGACATTTTCATAATAATATGTTTACTTTCCTTTATATTAAATTCCAGTGAGTGCCCTTTGGGTACACACGTGTGCACATGTATGTTTGTGCACATGTGTGCATTTGTGTCTACTTGTAAATGAATATGAATACCTTGTATGCACATATGCACTGCAGGAATATATATGTGTTAGTGTTGGGGAAAAAGTTAATGGCTAGGCTGAACTTGAATTCCTAGGAAAAATGCAAACTGGCCGTGTGTATTCTAATTTATTTGCTTTGGATTTAGCTCGCTGAATCAGTTTAATATTTTGTTTTGACTCTTTTTCACAGCAGAGAAGAGGAATGGCTTACAGCCTTCTTTTCCAGCCGTGCCCTTCCTGACTTGGCAGTATCTTCAAGTTTACCTTTTAGAATTCTCTGCACGACGAAACACTGTGCTCTGCTTACCTGGTACTGCGTATGCTTGCTTGTCAAGCCACTGTCTGTTATGTAACACTAAAATACTTTTCTTAGATTTATCACCATTACTAGTCATTGCAATGTTGGCCCTTCGACAGTCATTTTGTAGAGTCGTTATTTATTCATCCATAACTCTATTTGGAGAATCTCTGTTCTGTAATTCCGCTCACTCTGAGTGAGTTCAATAAGCTCTGTGTTAATGAGGTCTCACAGTCGGGTATAAAGGTTGGAAATGATCAGTGGCTGGTTTAGATTTCAAGGCCTTTCAGTGACGGAAGTGAATGGGGAGAACAAACCCTCGGTAATGAGCAAAGGACCTCGCGCCTTGCAGACTCTGGCTTAATTAGCCAGCCCACACTGTCTGAGGACAGCAGAAACTGGAATCACGGGGTGCTCACACTTGCATAGATCATCAGTTATCAAGGACTTTGTTAGACACCTTATCTCTGCAAAAAGCTAATGAAGTTAATTTCATGGAGATGAGATGTTCTATGTAGACCTGAAGACAAAGGAGAGAATACCGTCGTATACACAGTTTAACCCATTTGCTTGGAATCGAGCCAGCCGGTAAAACCTTGGTGACAAAAGCATAAAACATGATGTGAATTGGAGGAGGGAAACTTGTCTCTGGACATTGTTCTGAGAGCAATAACTTCATTTACATCTCTGTGTTTGCCAAGATGCCAAAATGTAATTTTCTGGTACACTTATTTTTAGTTTGGGTGACTCCATAAAGCAACACTAATCGTCATCATTGTAGAATAGTACTATAATGGAGGTGTTATGACAAGGTCTTCCGTGTACAGCCTCACCCACTGCCCTCCTGATTCCACCCCACTTCAGCCTTGTTTTCTATTTCTCTTTGTAGTTTTGTTCTTTAAAGAATGTTAGAGAAATTGAGTCTCCCAGTCCATAGTCTTTGGTGACAGGCTTTTTCTTTTTCTTATTTTTTTCACCCTGCACAATTCTCTAGTTTCATCCAGGTAATTGTCCACTGTTGAATGGTACCCACAGCAGAACTGTGTTGCGTCTTATTTACATCACTCACATCATGAAGGCCTGGGGAAGTAGCAGCCAGTTCTACTGTCACTTCTCCCAAAGTTGTGTCATCTGAGGTGGAAAGAATAGTTCAGAGCATGGTCATTCTTCACAACCCACTTCAACCCTTCTTTGAAACTTAAATTTTTGGTGTTTTGATTTTGGTTTCCCTGGACCAGTAGTTAAATATTCCCCAAATTAGAGATTGCTCATTCTATCTACCATATACAGTATCTCAAACCCAGTAAGAATTTGAGTTTGAGTATGAGTTTCCTCATTTTCCAACATTCGTTTTATGCTACATTTAGGTATCTGTCACTGTGCTTTTATTTCATTTTCTTCTTGAAATTCATTCTGATTGGGGTGAGGTGGCATCTCAATATGTTTTTCATTTTGCAGATGGACCAGGATATTGGATGCTTTTCCATGTTCACTGACATAATGTAAAAGGAAGACTCTTTAGGGGTAGGAACAAACCATCAGGAAAAATGGCAAGAGCAGGTAATGGGGTGTGTGAGTGAAGGGCAATGATGTGGCATTGAAAACATTTAAAATATTTTGTATGCTAAATGGAAAGTACAAGAAAAGAGCTCTAAAATTTAAATGTTGATTAATATCATAAATGAGTATTTCAAGGTTTTCTATATGTTTAATCCTAATTTTATCATCTATGGGTCTAGATCTTGTTCAGCTTATCTGCCAATTAAAGAATTAAAAAGCTGGAAAAATCTTGAGCACAGCATTTGGCAGCAGGGAAAAATCCGTGACACATCAAGCAGCCGCAATCGGTTAAAACAAAACAAAATAACGATATTAAAGCAAAGACACGCGTACACACACACACACACACACACACACACACACACACACAAACACACACAAACACACACACAAACACACAAACTCACACACTCACTCTCGTGCACACACAGATCAAGGCACAGAGAGAAAGATGAAGCTGAGAGGAGACTTAGGAATCTGTATTCCCTTCTCTCTTGAGTGCTTGTGGTGTGGCCACCAGAGGGTGATCTCTGAGTCCCATGCCCACCAAAAAGAGTTTCCTTCCTAGTTAGACATGTTTATAAGAACATAAATTGCAAGAAAAAACATTTGCAGGTAGATGTTTTGCTGGAGCAATTAAAACATTTGAGGCAGCAATAAAAAGATTCCTTTCTTTGCAGACAAGGTCTACAGTATGACCTTTGGTCAGAGAGCTGTGATAATCTTTCTGTAAGGCAGTTTCTTACTGGTGTTTGTCTTGGAAAGATAAAAAGGAAAGGGTTTTAAGAAATGGGCAGAAATCAGCACACTTAGGTAAAATTTTAACTCATTCTACTTCTACCTAATCCTGTGATTTCTAGGCAGAGATTTCTTTAGGTAATCATAACACCATCTTGGTAAATTCACTACTTATCATTTGATTTTCACAGTGACCTTAGAGATCCTTGCTTACTTCCTAGAGAATTAGAACATTCCGATCTGAAATGGTTTTAGTCAGAAGACAGAGTCCCAGATCTCCAGGACTGAAAATCATTTCTCTCTGTGTAGAATGTTCTAAGCATTTACAGGAATGAGCTAACTCAGTCTTTGTTCAAATTCTTTGCAGCATGGACACTTCACTGTTTTGCCAATGACCCATGTGATCAGCTGAGCCTTAGGTCAGCTGTCTATGGTCCCTTTCCTGTCTAGCTTAGCTCTGCATTTGCATTAAACACTTCAACTAAATATCCCATTCCTGTTAACTGTACAGCAGCAAGTGTATTTATGACTATAGACACACGCAGAGAAAGTCTGAAGATTAGGATGACTGCTATCAGCATTAGGGTGAAAGCCCCAGGTACAAAGCCAACAGGAGCCAAGTCCCGAGCATGCTAGAAACTGCTGGGTTTTATCTGTCTAATCCAGTGGTTCTCAACCTTCCTAATGCTGTGATCCTTTAGTGCAATTCCTTACGTTGTGGTGACCCCCCCCCCCAATATTTCATTGCTACTTCATAACTGTAATTTTCCTACTGTTTTGAATCCTAATGTAAATATCTGATATGTAACCCCAAGGGGGTCATAACCCACAGATTAAGAACCATTGTGATTACTACTCAAATGTAGCTCCTGGGAGAGTTGTGCAGAAGAGGCCTGATGCAGGGATCAGTGGTTGTGGGGGCATGAGGATGCTTTCACAGTATCATTGGCACCTCATATGGTGCCCTGTCTGCACAGGGAAGGTGCTGAGGAAGGCAAACTTCAGAGATAGTATGCCATCGCGGACTGAACCTTAATGTCACTCAAATGCTCATGTGTTGAAGCATTGCTCTTAGCTGTGGATCAAATCATAGAAAAGTACATCATTCAGGTTCTGATTTAATCAGTGGGTCAGTATATTAATTGATTCATAATTTGATGGCATTATTAGAGGTGTGGGGAAATTTTGGAGGTGTGGCCCTAATGGACAAAGTGGGTCACTTAGCAACATGTCATTGGGTGTTACAGCACTCTCTGGTGAACTGTTTCTCTCTGCTTTCTGGCCTCTTTGAGTGAAGCATCTCTTTCCTCCTCAGCCATTCTGGCCTTAATGTTCCATTCTACCTCACTGCCCATCATGAACAACAGAGCCAGCTGACATGCACTGACACCTTCAAACCCGTGAGCCAGAATAAGTCTGGCTTTAAACTTTCTTTCACGTGGTTCTCCCAGTCACAAAAGACCTAACACAGGTGAATGCTGGAAACATTTGAAGTCAGCTGCTTTTCTCGCTTCTGCTTCTGTAGACACGGCATGAGTCAAGTAGTGGAAAACTCATGCAGGTATTTGATCTTCATAGGAGGAAAATGGCAGCCCCTAGGGCTCCAACAGGAGAAGCTTCTTTCAGTAAGGAATACTAATTTTTGTCTCAGCCTCAATTTGTGGCTAAAATTATGATGTAAAAACACTATCGAAAGGAAGGTTTATGCAGGTCCTAGAGGAATTACATATAGGTGTGGTGCGGGGAGATAGAGGGGAGATGCACACTGTTGTGCGAAGCACAACAGAGACAAGCACTCACTCTGACACAGTTTACAGCCAATGGAAAACCTTTATTCTATCTGGCTAGGACCATATTCAGGTGGTCAGGGACCTGTATGTAGCCTTGAGTATCCAGAACACAGGGTTTTCAACTCAGAAAGCACACTCTAGCATTTCACTCAGCAGCTGCAGGGGGCTTCACAGAAGCAAGCAGTTTGAACAGAAGCTAAGACAGGCGATTAGTTGGAGGGATTTCATACCAACAAGTAGTTTCAACAGAAGCTAAATCAGCTAGGACATCCTGATCTTTGGTTCCTAGAATAGAGGTGGGTGATTTTCCATGGGATTCTCCATCAAGGAGATCAGATTCGAGTTAAACCTGGAATGGCCTCAGCAAGAATACAAGATGGAGCAAACTCTGCACTGTCTTGCCTATTAACAACGCTGGTTTTTGATAGTTCAATTGTTTTGTCTTCTTGGCTCTTGGGCAGGGGGATGCATCATGACCTTCTGAGCACGTCATCACAACACTGGTTTGTGATCAATTTTTTGTCTTCTTGGTTCATGTGCAGGGGGATGAACTGCTTGTCATCATGGCCTTCTGAGTGCTACTTTCTTTGACCCACTCTACACCAGGAGCATCAGCTTCAGACCAGACTTTGGCCATCTGTCCTCCTAAATGACTCTAAATGGCATTTGAGTTTTCTGATAGCTTTCATTGCCCTTGACCTCTCACCCTTTCCTGACCTCTCACCCCTGCAGAGATATACCTGGCACCACACTCAGTATGCAACACCTGCTGGCTGACTCAAGACTGATTTTCATGTCATCCACCTTTCCACAGGCCAACCTAGATACCGTCATTAGAAGGTAATTATACCTGATGATAGCCATGGCCCCATTAAAGACAGAACCCTAGTGATGAACTATTCCAGGCCCTGTTAGAAGCCCCCTTTCAGATATAAAAACTCTGGGAGTTGGTGGCTCTGGTATTCCATTCCTGTTGCCTTTGTAAGTTCAGCGATGCCTTTAGTGCCTCCATCCTAAAGGTCTCATTAGTTTGTCATTAAGATGCATGGCCATGTTTCAGTTAAGTGATCTCATTTGCTAGTTTGTGAAGAAACACAATTAGTAAAATAAGTCATGCATGCCTTCGTTTTTGGCAGGTCAGCTTTGAAATGTTGTTTTGACAGACATTCTCAGAATAAAGTGAAAACAGTTCATGCTGAACTAGTCACGTGTGGAGGTGGTAAACATATGCTTCCAATTCTGAGCTAAATAGAAAGCAAAATACACACAATTTTAGCAAATTTTGTTCTTGACAGCCACTCAGGATATTTCAGTGAAGAGATGTGCATACACCTTGGGGAATTAAGCAATTGTTTGGTTTGGTGTGAACATGATGCTTTTATATTTGAAGCTTCCTGGCTTCAGTGAAATCATATGTTCTGTAATCAGGGTCCGACTTCCCCACCAACAGATGTTGGGGCTCCTGTAGGTGAGCGTGGTAGTGGGGAGTGGACTCCCTCCTTACCTCACTGTTCAAGCTGAAGACAAAAGTCACACCTGGATGTGATCTGATGGTTTGATATTCTCTGACTAGAGTGGATTACTCTGTGTTATGTTATTTAGGAATCGTGGGCTCCAAGTGGAAGCCAGTTTCGCATTGTGGCACAAGGCTTCATTTTCTTGCACAGTTGCTTCACTGAGAAGTTTCAGACTTCTAGGGACGCATTTCAGTTCTTGGTTCACTGGCTACTTTCTTTTTTCTAAGTTTGGACGCACAGTATTTATTGTTGATTGTGGAAGAAGCTTGGCTTTGTGTTGTAGCTTACAGAAAGAAACATTTGAAAGCTTCCTTTGGGGACTAAGCTAGACTCTGCATTTCCATAAGGTCCTTGTGGTTCTCATGCACACAGAAGTTAAAGAGTTGCTAGAAAAAGTCCAGCACAGCCCCAGGTGTTTATAATCTCATCTCTAGCTAGGAGCTGAGTTCGGAGGGGCACAGTAGGAGCAGAGACCTTCTAAGGTCGCTCCGTGGAAGAGACAGGGGGACATACCATGCTCCACCCCAGCCTCAGGCAACCTTATGTTTGTCGGTGACAGCCTGTCCATGCTGTCTAGACCTCATGACCTTGTAGTTCACCTCTCTGGTCTCCTGAAGGTTATTCTGGAGGAATCTACCAGAATCCTTGAGGGCCATTGCCTGGGAGCTAAGCATGAAAACAAGTGTCTGCAGGAAGGCGGTCTTTAGAAAGGAACTAGGTTCTTATTTTCTTTCTCATCTCTCCCCCAGAAGTGAGACTAACTTGTGATCTTTCAGCCTGGTTTAATACACACAGGTGATGATCCCTCAGTGGTGAGACATGATCAGAGGACCATGAGAGAGATGGCTAGCTGCTGTTTTCATGCGCTCCACTAGAAAGAGCTCAGATGTAGCATGAATCTTAAAAGTTCTTATTAATAAAATCAAACCTGAGGCCAGTTATTGGTGTGAACACTGGAAGGTCAGAGAGACAGAATAAGCCACAGCTATCTCACCTCGCTGAATCCTCAGCTGGTCTTGTTTCCTCAGACTGGATGCCCCGAGCCCTCATCCAGAATGGGTCTCAGCTGAACTGCTGCTAGAAGCCTGAAAGCTTAACCAGGCCAAATCTTCTCCAGGGCAAATGCCTCTCCAGGGCAAATGCCTCTCCAGGGCAAATGCCTCTAGTTTCTGGTCCTCACGCCTTATATACCTTTCTGCTTTCTACCACCACTCCCTGGGATTGAAGGCGTGCTTTCTGGGATTAAAGGCGTGCTTCACCGTGCCTGGCCGTTTCCAATGTGGCCTTGAACTCACAGAGATCCAGAGGGATTTCTGTCTCTGGAATGCTAGGATTAAAGGCGTATGCTACCACTGCCTAACCTCTATGTTTAATATTGTGGCTGTCCTGTTCTCTGACCCCAGATAAGTTTATTAGCATACACAATATTTTGGGGAACACAATACCACCACATTTCCTCTCTTTTTGTCTAAAATTAAGAAAGCTTATAACTAATACAAGAAAAACTATCCAATAAGTATATACAATACATATAGTCAAGATTACATTAACGATGTCTAGTCCATTAACATTTGACAGATCCAGACAAAAAACTTTTTTATATATATTAACAATGTCCTGCAGCCCTGCAGATCCTGTCATCCTGATATAATAAACCTTGTAGACCGACACAATGGAATAATCCTAAGCTGTAAAAAAAAAAAAAAAAAAAAAAGGAAATCGTAAAATTTGCAAGAAAATGGACAGAACTGGAAGAAAAAGTTATATTTAGTGAGGTCACCCAGACACACAAAAAAAAAATGCCACGCGAGAGTTAACACATTAATGAAACCTCAGAAGGGTCACCAAATAAGCACTGATGTTGCATGAAGGATGAATACAGACACTTACTCATGGATCAGTTTGACCAAGAGCAAGCCCAAGTTTCATTCTGCACATCTCTCCCTCTGTTTTCCATTTGTCTTTAGTCTGTGTTGACTAGCCTGTCTGTATATGGTGTGTGTGCGATCTGTGTCTGTCTCTGATATCAGCCTGTTCTTAACAGAGGGTCTTGCTCTGAATTCACAGAACACAAAACGTGATGTAGAAAAGACATGAGGAATTCTTTACAGAGGTCTTCAACAGAGTTTAAAAAGTGAAGAAGACGCACTCCTGCTCCCAACTGACCTCGAATAGCACTCAAGACCACAGAAAGATGTTATCAACCTGCAGCCACACATTGCTTCCAACATTTTTGTGATGCATGTTTTGTTTAAGGGTGCTTTTAATCTGCTGGCTTTCTTGAGCAAATGATTACCATAACATACATTATTCTGAGTTGGGGGCATGGAGAAATACATAATTTAGGATTAAAGCCATGCATTTTGCTTAAGCTGTGAAAGCTGATTACATGGGAAATCCAAGGCACAGTAAGGTTGGTTACATTATTCTCTTCAAGGTGAGTTAAAATTCAACAGGCTGAGCACACAGTAGGATCGAGTACATAGTCTTGATTTCAAGGCATGTTATTAACTTGGCTGCAAGGTCTGCCAAAAGTTCACCTTCTTACAAGGCAAGAGGTGTGTTCAGAAAAATACAGCACCACAATGCTATATGTTCTTTCTCATATGTGGATACTAGCACCAAATCTTGTCTTTTGGGTGCTTAGCATGGATAGCACATGAAAGCCAGAAATCTAATGAAGGACCACTGGGTAGGGGGATGCAGTAAGGCGGGGGAATAGTAGAATACAGGTGAGATGAAAATGGAGAGAGGAAATACTGAGGGCAGAAAGATCCGAGAAAGTACTGGATGGGTGGGGATTGGGAAAACAACAGGCAGACATGTTAGCTAAAATGAAGTGTGCATGAAGAAACCATATGTGAACACATGATCTTACAACCCAAGTAAAAGAATATAACAAAAGGGGATGGAACACATGTGCTATGCAAGAACGGTGGCGGTGGTGGTGGTGGTGATACTGGGTTAGTGCTAAAGGTCTGGGTGGGGATGGGGATAGAAGATGGGGAATATGAGGCAAAGAGTAGGCTAACCAGAAGTAAGGATGGTAACGAACCCTTAAGAAACCCTGCTACCTCATAAGCTAATTAAAGCATATTATTTTTAAAAAGGTGTTTGGGCAGAGGTACTCCACATAGGTGAGCAATGTTGCTCCCAAACACATGGGTTATTAAATAAAAATTTCAGTGCCAGACACAAGTTACATCTCTGAAATCTATTGGTCAGGGAAGTACCAGAGGCTCCCAAATCAACACAGGTGATTGCCATTGCTCTAGATGTTAAGACTATTGTTGAACATCCCACACACTTTGGTGGCAGGACATAACAGAAGTCATTCTGAACTCAGTAGTAAAATCTCCCCCTGTTCGCTAGTTCTCACAGTTCTGGAAGGTACACAGGTTGCTGGGGTAGATAAGACATCAGGGTCTTACCCAGAACTGGGCCCTGGTGCTACATATATTTTCAACTTATACACATTATCCAAGCTGTAAAGGACTAAAGCCATGCATTTTGCTTAAGCTGTGACCAAGAGCAAGCCCAAGTTTCATTCTGTAGTTCACCTCTCTGGTCTCCTGAAGGTTATTCTGGAGGAATCTACCAGAATCCTTGAGGGCCTTTGCCTGGGAACTAAGCATGAAAACAAGTGTCTGCAGGAAGACGGTCTTTAGAAAGGAATTGGGTTCTTATTAATAAGACAAACACACACACACACACATATATATAATCATAGATGTCATAAATTTGATAGTAGGGGGTGAGAAGAGCTGGATGGGGGAGAGGAGGGGTAAAAATTAAATATACTACTGATGTATCAAATTCAAAGCATAAATAATTTAAAACAATATTATAGTGAGAGTGAGAATCTGGCAGCATGACTGGTCCCTTCTCTTGAGTGTTCCTAGAATCTCTTGCTTAAGACAGTCAGTGGTGCCCAGTGTCCCATGGGAAACAAGACCCTGGTGAGAAACTATATCATAGTAGAACAGAGGGATCATCAAATACAGGCAATTTGGGCAGTGCTGGGATGCTCAGGGAGACTCAGGAGGCATCAAGAGTCACTCCATGGCAGGCGCCAAGAGGTCAAGGAAGTTCACTTTGATCTTAGATTACTCAATAGAAATAGGCTAAAGTTTCGAAATCTTTTTTTAATTAATTAATTAATTAATTAATTATTTTTTGAAATCTAAGATAGGACATGCAATACCTCTGACATGATACTCTTGGTGGCACAATGAATGTCACTGTCATGACTAATTCTTAGGCTTGCAGGCTGTTTATGACTTCAAAGTGGGATGATTTTTAAGATGCTATCCTACAGATTTGCACAAGTGTTTCATAGTTTTACTTTTTATACCCATGCAGCAGAATCTGCCTATAGATTTTTCTTCAAATTGAGATGGAGAATACTGACCTAATTTTATTTTGTCTGTATAGTGAGTTTTTTCTTCCAGACTGTGATATAGATTCTTAGGGTCTAGTTCTTAGAGAACAGTAATTTGCAGTCTAGGCTGGATACCAAGCCTGGGAGTCACAGCCTGTGCCCTAAGCCAGGTTCAATCATCCATCCCAAATAATCAATTGCAATTATCTTAAATTATCTTAAAAGTAATTTTCAAATTACCTTCATTTCATAGTCAATAATCAATTGCAAGGGCCAAATCAGGCTCAGTGGTTAAGAGCCTTGTTGCTCTTTCAGAAGACCTTGGTTCTGTTTGCAGCACCCACATGGTGGTTCCCAACCATCTCTAATCCAATTTCAGGGGATCTCCAGTGCCTTCTGACTTCCACAGGTACCACACATGAACGTTGTACACAGACAAAATGCAGGCAAAACACACATAAAATAAAATGAATAAATCTAAGAAAAAAATTTAAGTGGCCAAATTACTAGTGGAAAACTGAAAAGGGGAGATCAATTAATTTATTTATTTATCTATTTAGTTTTCTAGAGATCATTTTCTGTGTAGCCTTGGATGTCCTAGAACTTGGTCTGTATACCAGGCTGGCCTCATACTCAGAGATCTGCCTGTCTCTGCCTTCTGAGTACTGGGATTAAAGGCGTGTGCCACCACATCTGGCTGAAAAGGAGATTTATGTAATGCAGCCACATTGGGAAGATGGACAAAGAGATCTATAGATCTTCTCTCATCTCCCTTCCAGATCTGGAGTGAGGTTAGGGTTTAAATAGATCACCAAGGATATGCAAGTCTGAGTTGTCATAGCCAAGGTGTGGTCCTCACCCCACCATGGACCCATCATTGTCTGAGCTTCATTCTCACCCTGTGAGATGGTCTGATAAGCTGTTAAAACAGTGTGAGATCTCTTTATGGGAGACAAGTTCCCTCTCTGAATGGAACCTTAGCATTCTCTCATCATGAGATTCCCAGGGAAATTCTACCAGGTCGGTTACATACTCTTGCATTGTCCCACCCTTCCCATCGTGAAGAATGCTGGTCTTTGTCTCTAATACATATTTCAATGGCAGAATAAGTCTTGCTCGTCTCAGAGTTCACTAATAAATATAAGTCATTTTATGCCATCATATAAATTTTGCAAATTGTCTCATTCTCTCAAGTGTTTCTGGAGTCTGTTGAAGTCTAGTAAATATTTCACTTTAGGAAGGATGGATCTATTAGCAGAACTCAAGCGATGCACCATTTATTTAGTCTTTTGCTTCCCTTAGTTGACATTTAAAATTATGCTCTCAAAAGCCAATTATGCATGAAAATTTTATAATGAAACCTATTACTCTGTATGCTAATTAAAAGTAAGCTAAAATAAAAATAAAATTTATAAAACGCTCTGATTAGCAGGTGTACCTAGAATAACTCCTGCCCGTGTGATCAGCTAACTTTTGCACAAATAACATCTTAATGCATTTTCTACTCTGACTTCTGTGTTTTGATCTTTATAGCCATAATTTACTCATGGTCTATGTTTGTCTTTCTTTTGATTCTTCTGAATGTTATTTGTATATTTAAACATTCCCTGTAGAAAATGGTATTGCTTGCCTTTACCTCTCAATCTTTATTCAATTTAATTAATTTTGCAGTGATACTAAGAAAAATAGCTAGAACAGAAATCTTCATAGATTCAGCTATATTAAAATTGAAAAGAATACCAAAACAGAGAGAGAGTGATGAACCCTGAATTTATATTTTTATTTTATTAGCCAATGGCTCCTGTCAAAATCACAGTAGCTGTTAAGATGAAAATGAATAAGGGAACACAACACTGTAGACATTGGCAGTAAGTCTGAAAAGGCAGCCCACCCTCAAAACCCTGCCTGAGACCTTTAAATATCATTGCATATGCTTAGAAATAAAGAGAGGGCCTTGGATTTAAATCACAAGGCTCCTTTAATCTCCCAGTTGTTAACATTTCAAAATGATAGATGAAATGTGGAAGTAGAAAGCTCTAACTGGAATCTCAGGTAGTGATTTGGAAGAAAAATTCAAAGTGAATTTTGAAGACAAACTAATAAATTGAAACAAACACATAAGAAGTCTCAGTAGTGTCTGCCGTCATGGCTCACACCTTTAATCCCAGCACTCAGAAGGCAGAAGCAGGCAGATAGATCTCTGTGAGCTTGAGACCAGCCTGGTCTACAAGGTGAGTTCCAGGACAGCCAGGACTGTTACACAGAGAAACCCTGTCTCAAAAAACAAAAACAAAAACAAAAAAGTCTCAGTGGTTATTCTCCCAAATATTTTCACCATATATGGTGATATTTTTCTTTTGTACCAAAATGTTAATTGTATGTTAATAAATAAAGTTGCCTGGGGGTCAGAGCTATTAGCAAGCCATAGGAAAGCAGGGCAGTGGTGGTGTACGCTTGTGATCACAGCACTTGGTAGACAAAGCTAGGTAAGTCTCTGTGTGTTCAGGGATACAGCCAGTATTGGATACACATGCCTTTAATCTCAATACCAACCATAGAACACCTGGAGGTCTATACAAACAGGCCGTGATGAGGCAGTCCTGTGGTTGGGTTTACAACCAATGAGAAGGCAGAACAGAGACTATATAAAGACTTTAACACAGGAAGTAGCGGCTCCTTCTGAGAGGTAGGATCACTGCAGGAGGAAGGGTAAGGTTTTAGCTCTTAGCTCTGACCTCTTGGCTTTCTTCTTTGCATTGGTTCTGTGTTTCTTATTTATAAGACGGTTGGTTACATCTACAACCA
>CABHPR010140976.1:2576-56790 GCA_902168415.1 Peromyscus melanophrys | reverse complement strand
ACACACACACACACACACACACACACACACACACACACACACACACATTATATTGTCCAAATATATTTGTCGGGCATGTGATTGCCTGTAGGTTCCATGGCAGAAATACGTCTTGTTTTCAGGTAGTTCATAATCTGTGATAGATCATGCAGATAAAGGCACAATAAATATTTGAAAAATAATAGCTACAAAGACAAGAATACTAGGAATTTTTGGAAAGAATATAAAAGGTGATAGATTGTCTATCCAGAAGGATTATTGCACAAGGAATTTGGGCATGGCAGCTCACATATCACGTGAGAACAGAATAAACATGGGCAGTTCTGAAACAGCAGAGTTTGCAGTGAATTTTGGGCATTCAGAGGTGAATTTAGTTGGGAAGACAATGCAGCTGTCCCTCAGGGCCCCTCATTTACACACACCCTTTCCCATAACTGCAGGCTTGTGTTAGACATATACTTACCTGTTCTGTTTTAGTAAAAAAAAATTTTTTTATTCTATACATTTTTAAGATGGTCAGTTTACATCACTGTTTCTATTCAGACCATCTTCCTGGGCCATACTTCTTCTTGTGTTGGACAGTAGAGTAACAGTAGGAGACGCCCCTGGGATTCAACTAAGGTGAATTTAGGATGCCGTTAGTTTGCATTTAGTGGGAGATAGCTTTGCGGGTCATAGTCACCTCCATATGTAGTTAAGTTGTTCCCAATCATTTAGTGTAGGAATGACTTGCACTAATAATCCTGCTGCTTACCTTTGCAGCCATGATTTTTTTTTCTTTTTTCGAGACAGGGTTTCTCTGTGTAGCTTTGCGCCTTTCCTAGAACTCACTTGGTAGCCCAGGATGGCCTCGAACTCACAGAGATCCGCCTGGCTCTGCCTCCCGAGTGCTGGGATTAAAGGCGTGCACCACCACCGCCCGGCTGCAGCCATTATTATTAGCTATTTTAAACATAATGCTCAGTAGAATTAAATACACGTACATTGTTGTGTATCATCTACACATAGAAATCTTTCCCAATTGAAACTCTGTATTCATGAAACAATAATTCCCATTTCTTCTTTTTCTCAGGCTCCAGTAAACAATATTCCACTTTCTGTTTCTATAAATCTGACTATCCCAGGAACTCATGTAAATAGAACCATGCAATATTAGTCTTTTGTGACTGGCATATTTCACTTGGCATGATGTCCTTGGGCCTTATCCATGGTGCTACCTGTCAGAACTATCTTCTCCAATCAAGTTTGGATGTCTTCCATTGTCTACATGAACTGCATTTTGTTTCGGTGCTAATCTATTTAAGGACACTTGGGCTGCTCCTACCTTTCAGATACTGAAAAAAAAAATGATGAAATGAACACGAGTATACAGTATCTTTTGAAGTCTCTCCTGCTTTCAAGTTTTCAAGTACACCTGATGTGTAAAAGTTTAAGAGGATGATTAGATTGTCATTGATGCCTAGTTAAAATGGAAATTCTCATCTAATAAGAATACTTTTTATGAGCTGGGCAGTGATGGTGCCCACCTTTAATCCCAGCACTCCAGAGGCAGAGGCAGATGGCTCTTTGAGTTTGAAGCCAGCCTGGTCTACAGAGCAAGTTTCACAGAGAAACCCTGTCTCACAAAAAAACCCAACCCCCTCCCCAAAAAACAACGTTTGTGATATAGCAATGCAGTCAGAAACATAACACATATACAGCATTTTAATTTTTATGTTGGTTAGTTTTTTGTCCAGTTGACATGAGCTATAGGTATCCGGGATAAGGAGCCTCACTGAGAAAATGCCTCCATCAGATTGCTCGTAGGCAACTCTGTAGGGCATTTTCTTGATTAATGATTTATGTTGGAGAGGGCCCAGCTTAGTGGAAGCAATGCAACCACTGGGCAGGTGGTTCTAGGTGGTATAAGAAGGCAGGGTGACCAAACCATTGAGAGAAACCAGTAAGTAGCATTTCTCTATAGCCTCTGCTTCAGTTCCTGCCTTGAGTTCCTACCCTGATTTCCCTTCATAGTGGGTTATAAGCTGTAAGATGAAATAAACCTTTTCCTCCTCAAGTTGCCTTTGGTCACGTGTTTACCACAGCAATAGAAAACAATCTAAGATAATATGTTTAATGCAAATTGCACCAAGTAGACTCTGTCTGAATGTGTATACTTGTAGCACAATTCTATTCCAGCATTACAAAGAATGATAATTTCCACTTGGGAACTAACGTTTTATTTATTACAGCTATTCAAAGTGTCTTGACCAATCATTATTGAAGATTGCTTATGTTTCTATTTTCTCTAGAAAGATAGGAAGTCATTCATATGGAAAGGCCATCAGACAATCTGACGCAAGTGTGGAAGAAGGAGTGACAGAGACATCAGGAGGCTAATGAATAAAATTTATTTTATTATTTTTCTGTTCTTTTTGGTTGTAGTCTTTGTTAACTTAAAAAAAGTGTGATTTTTTTAACTGCTAAATCTACATCTACCATCTTATCTAGTTTTGTTAGTTTAATGTAGACAATATCTACTATGCAGTCTTGGCTGGCCTAGAACTCACTGGGTAGAGCAACTTGACCTTGAAAGCATAGAGACCCACCTTCCTCTGCCTCTGCCTCCAGAGTGCTTCACCATGGCAGGCCTTCACTTGCCCTTTTAAAAAAATATTTAGAGTTAACATACAAAGGAACGGGTTTCTTTTTGGCATTTTGCTAAAGATGTGGAATTGCACTTTGTTCTCCTTTGTCCCTCTCCCCCACTGTCCTGCTGGGCTCTTGCATCCCTCTTGCGGGGCCTTTCGTCTCAAATAACCCTCCTGTGCTTTCTGTTCATGTGCATTCAGTGCACTCTCTGATTCTCAATCCTCCCTCACTTAACCTCCCTTCTAGTTTCATGACCTGCTGAAACACACACACACACACACACACACACACTTAAATTTAATCTCTGAATTTTTCTTTCTGGATCTGACTTAATTTGTTTAATGTAAAGATGTCTAATTCCAAACTTTTTTCCTGAAACCATCACAATTTTGTTTTTCTCTATGACAGAATAAAATCTGTTGTGTATCTGCACTGTATTCTCTTTATCCACATATGTGATGATGGGCATCTAGGCTGGTTCTGTTTCCTAACTATTGTGTATAGTGCAGCAATGCACACAGACATGCAAGTTTCTCTGTGGTGTGTTGACCTAAGACTCTTTCTGGCATATACCCAAGAATGGCATAGCTGGGCTGTATTCTTATTGGGTATCTGAGAAACCTCCATACTGAATTCTGTATTGGACACATCAGTTTCCATTCCTGACCAGCAGCGTGTAAAGGATTTTCTTTTCCACAGCCCCTCTAGCATTTATTGTCTTTTGACTCTGCTATTCTGACTGGAGTGGGATGGACTCTCAAAGCAGCTTTGCCGTTTCCCTGACAGCAAAGGATATTGAACAGTTTGAAAATAATTTATTGGCCACTTGTGTTTCTTCTTTTGAGAACTGTCTACCCAACTTATTAGCCCACTTAGTAAATGGATGATTCATTTCTTTTTGGTGTTTGGTTTTTGCATTTCTTTGTGTGTTATAGGGCCAGCGAGTTGGTTTAGCTTGCCGCCAAGCCTGATGACCTGAGGTAGATCACCAGACCCACATCATGGAGGAAGAAAATCAAATCCCACAGGTCGTTTTCTGACCTCTGCCCTGGTGCAATGACAGGTGTGCACATGCACATTTACTCAGTAAGCAAATAAATGTAAATTTAAAATCTTCATGTAGTCTAAATATTAACCCCTGTCTAATGTTCAGTCAGCACAGATATTTTTTCTTTCTGTAGGCTACCTCTTTGCTCTGGTGATTATTTCTTTTGCTGTGCAGAAACTTCTTAATCCTATGTAATCCTGTTTTCCAATTCTTTGAATTATTTTCTGTACTATTGGATCCTTTTCTAGAAAGTCCCTGCTTATGCCCATGTCTTGAAGTGTATTTCCTTAGTAGCTTCACAGTTTCAGGTCTTATATTAAGATCTTTGATCCATTTTGAATTGATTTTTGTGCTAGGTGAGAGATACAGATCTAGTCTCATTCTTCTACATGTACATACCCAATTTCCCTAGAACCGTTTGTTGAAGAATCAGTCTCTTATCAAATGTGTGGTTTTGACACCTTTTTTGAAAAAGGCAGCTGCAGCTGTGTGGGTTCATTTCTGAGTTTCTCAGTCCATTCATTCATCTGTCTGCTTTTGCACCAGTGCCATACAGTAGTTTCTTAGATTTTTTTTGCCCCTTTTATTTACTTATGTGCATGCATGTATGTGTGCATGTGCATGCCATGTAGCCCTTTGAAGATTAGAGGCAACTTGTGAGGAGTTGGTTCTCTTCTCCACCATATGTGTCATATGTGGATAGAAATTTATCAATTTCTTCTAGATTTTCCAAATATTCTCTAACGCTCCTCTGGGTATCACTGGATCTGTCATAATGGCCTCTTCTCATCTCTAATTGTGTGAGGTTGGAGTCCCTCTCTCTGCTGGCTAATTTGGCTAGAGGTTTTGCTTATCTTTAAAAAATTTTTTCCTTTTTTATCTTAAAAGAACCTCTTTTTGATGAGTTATGTAGTATCTTAGTCTCCATGTCATTAATTTCTGCCCTGACCTTCATTTCTTGCTGCCTACTGCTGTTGAGTTTGGCTTGCTTGGGTTTTATATTTGTAGGTTCTCTGATTTTTTTCTTTTTAATGTAAGCATTCATTGCTATGGGGTTCCTTCTTATACCTGCCTTAAATCTTCAACCAAGGTTCTGGTGAATTCTGTTTCCACTTTCATTTGATTCCAGGAAGTTTTAGGTTTCCTCAATGATTTCATTGACCCATTGGTCCTTCAAGAGTGCATCGTTTAGTCTCTAGGTATTTGTATAGTTTCTATATTTTTTCTTGCTGCCGATTTCTAGTTTTATTGTACTATGAATTGATAAGAGAGATTACTTCATTTCTTTGGTACTTGGTAAGCTTTGATTTGGGGCCTAAGATGTGGCCTATTTAGAATAAGTTCTACAGCTGCTAAAAAATATGTATTTGGTTTCTGTTGCATGTGATATTCTGTAGATAATCTGTTAAATCATTTGATCTGATAGAGTTTAACTCTGAGGGTCTTTGTTGGTTTTTAGTTGGATGACTTATCTAAAGATAACAATGGGACACTGTAGTTATTTGATTATTGTGTTAGGATTCATATGAATTTTTATGCCCATTAGTGTTTGCCTTATGAAATTAGGACTTCCAATACTTGGTGTATAAATTACAATTACTGTATCTTCTTGATAAATTGCTCCTTTTAGTCGTATGTAGCAGCAGACGTCTTTATCTCTTCTAACTTTGATTTTACTTTATCATCAGCGTGTTGGGAGTGGGGGGGAACAATCTCAGGCCTGAGATCTGTACAGGGAGATGATCTGTCTTCCTACTTTCAAGACTGCCTAAGTTAGGCAGTGACTGAACTGTCACTGTGCTGGAATGATGCAGCTGTGAGTGTCAAGTAAACCACGGGAGCTTCAGAGTTCAAGACTGTAGCAGTGAATGGCAGACACCGTGGCTCCAAAGGTTGGTCCACCCAGTGACCTCAAGTTCAAGGCTATCAAACTCTAGGGTTGTTTACAGTTTACAGTTGATATTCACCCAGGCTACTTAGGGCAGGGCTCCCTTTCCCTAGCCACTGCATTACCTGAGCAAAGCCCTGTTAACTGCATTCTTTTGGCTTGTCAGTGTCTAGCTTTCCTGATCTTTACAGTTGCCTCCTAGGGCTGTCTCCTATGGGGCTGTGGACAATTGAGGTCAGGCTCCCTGATTTGTTGCAGTCCCCTGTTCCCAGGCTCCCAGGGCATCTCAGTTTTAAACAGTAAGTTCCCTTTGAAGAGGGTGCCCATCCATTGCCCTCTCAGTCATACAGTCTCAAAATGAGATTCTTTTCCAATGTTGTCCCATCTCCAGAAGAATCAGTTTCTCACCAAACCCTGCAATAGGTTTGAGGCTTCTGAGGATTAGGGTTTGTCTTGAGGACAGCTTGCTGGTCTCGCTGGAGTAACCTGGATTGCCTTTTGGCCAAAGCTTCTGCTTCCTTTCTCCTTTCTGGGTGGCACGAAGTGGGTTGGGCTTGGCTCACTTCCTTCTAGTGTATCACCTATGGTTTCTTCTGGCCTTTTCATGTATCTACCTTTGTGAACTTCCAAAACTCTCCTTATCTTTTGAATACAGTCTACATTTTCTCATTCTGATTCTTCTCTTTCACTAGGTCACATCTTTTTTGGAAGTGCCTGTGATAACTTCATTATTATTATTATTATTATTACAAGGCCTCAATATGTAGGCTTGGATCTCATTGTGTATACAAGGATGGTCCCAAACTCACAGAGATCCACCTGTCTCTATCTCTTGAACACTGGCACTAAAGGATTATACCACCACACCCATTTCCTGTGGTCATGTCTTTTTTTTTAATTAAGAAAGAATTTTTATTCACTTTACATACCAATCACAGATCCCCCTCTTCCTTCCTCCTGCCCCTCCAACTGCACCCTCATTCCCTCCTATAAGAAGGTAAGGCCTCCCATGGGGAGTCAGCAGAGCCTGGTACATTCATCAGAGGCAGGTCCAAGCCCCTTCCCCTGCCTCAAGGCTGTTTGAGGTGTCCCACCATAGGCACTGGGCTCCAAAAAGCCAGCTCATGGATCAGGGATGGATCCTGATCCTACTGCCAGGGGGCCTCTTAAGTAGATCAAGCTGCACAACTGTCTTGCTTATGCAGAGGGCCTAGTCCAGTCCCATGGAGGCTCCACAGGTGTTGGTCTAAATTTCATGAGTTCCCATTAGCTTAGTTTGGTCGTCTCTGTAGGTTTCCGCATTGTGATCTTGATGTCCCTTGCTCATAGAGTCCCTCTTCTCTTTCTTTGACTGGACTCCTGGAGCTCGGCCTGGTGTTTGGTTGTGGATCTCTGTATCTGTTTCTATCAGATACTGGAGAAAGGCTCTATGATGATAGGGTGTTCACCGATCTGATTACTGGGGTAAACAAGTTCAGGCACCCTCTCCACTATTGCTGATAGTCTAAGCTGGGGTTATCCTTGTGGATTCAACTATGTTCATAGCAGCATTATTTGTAATAGCCAGAACTTGGAAACAACCTAGCTGCCCCTCAGCTGAAGAATGGATTAAGACAATGTGGTACATATACACAATGGAGTACTACTCAGCAGTAAAAAACAATGACATCATGAAATTTGCAGGCAAATGGATGGAACTAGAAAATATCATCCTGAGTGAGGTAACCCAGATTCATCAGGACAAACATGATATGTACCCACTCAAAGTGGATACTAGAAGTAAAGCAAAGGATAACCAGACAACAACCCGCAACTCCAGAGAAGCTAGCTAATAAGGAGAACCCTAAGAGGGACATATGGCTCTCCCTGGGAAGGGGAAATAGATGAGATCTCCAAGAGTAAACTGGGGATGAGGGGGGCAATGGAGGGTAGAGGATGGGGGATGAGACCATAAGGGAATGGGATGGTGGAGCTGGAACAGGGATGGGGTGGGAGAGCAAGAAAAGAGATACCATGATAGAGGGAGACATCATGGGGATAGGGAGAACCCAGGTGCTAGGGAAGTTCTCAGGAATCCCGTGGTCATGTCTTAAAGCGTGTCAAACCACTCATGTTTTGGGTCTAAAAGCCTCCATCCTCCTCTTTGAAGTTTCACTGCCAGCCTCAGCATCCCAGCTGGAGGTTTTCGCTTCTTTTCCTCCTCCCATTTGTTTCCTTTCTTGTGTTTGTGGGTTTCCTGGTACTCAGTGCGGGAGCTTTGCACGGAGGGTACAACATGAGTTAGAAGATGCTGGCTGCCATGTGGAGTTCTCTTGAGGTAACAGGCAATCTGCGGGGAGGGCTTTGCTGCAGTGTTGGGAAATTCATGCCTAATAGAACACTGCTTGGTAGGTGAGTAGCAATTTGGCTCACACACACACTTTTCTGAACTTGGTTATCTTTGGTTTGTGGGCAGCTTTCCCACACTAGACACACAGTTTTCTTTATGCCTCTCCTTCCACCCCACATCATGAATACCATTTGATTTCTCTTTCTTGAGAGGAAATCTCTTTCTTTGTACATCTACTAGAGGCGTTCTTTAAGCCCTGAACATCTTTTCTTTTGTTCCTTAAAAATAGATTTTAATGACTCCTCAGAATTAGGCACTGGATACATTAACAGCCAAAAATCTAATTCCTGCTTACTAGGGGGGCAAGAGAGGCTGATAATCTTTAATTATTCCAAGCAAAACAAGAGAATGCTTTCTGTTATATACTTTCAAAATGGAAAAGCAAAAGAACACCACAGAGTTAACTTGCTTAATGAAAGACAACCTCATCCATTATGTCCCGACAGAAATGATGAGAAATAAATGGATTTTAGAGGTGGAAGCCAACTTAAAGGTGCTTTGGTCAACCCTAGAGAATTTACAGAGGAATAAGGAAAATCCGAGGAGAGTGAATGATGCTGCTAATGCCAGTCCTGTGTGCTCAGGACCAGGGCCATCTGGAACCTGGCTCAGGGTGGTTTTGCTCTATCCTATGCAGCCTTCATGTTTTGAAGGAATTTTAAACAAAGCTCCTGAATACTGCACTAATATTATCTTTATATATTGAGATCAGACAAATTGAGCAGTCTATCCCCTCCCTCTGTTTTTGAGCTGATATTAATGTGGCCCACTTGAAAAGGCTAGATGAGTTTTCAAGGTTCTTTTAGCATTTTAGGAGTATACAGTTTTCTCCCCTATATATGGACACTTTTTTTGAATGTGTGTGGGGGTTTTGCTTGCATGTATATCTGTGTACCAATTGCATGTTTTGTGCCTGTGGAGACCAGAAGAAGGTATCAGATCTCCTGGAACTGGAGTTATAGACAGTTGTGGGCTGCCATGTGGGTGCTGGGGCTTGAACGCAGGTCCTCTGGAAGGGCATCCAGAGCACTTAACTGCTGAGCCATCTCTTCAGCCCCCAGGGCACCTTTTAAATAAGTAGAGTACTTCATCATCCTCACAGAAGAAAATGATGGGACAAACAATAGACTGTAAAACATGGTCCAAACCTTCTGGAAACATAATGTACAGCTGGGGACTAGATATTGCCCCCATAATATGCAAATGCACACATATTTAATAACAGTACATGGCAATAGAGTTTATCTAAGTTATGATACAGACAGGTGAGTTCATTGCATTCTGTGTGGGTTAAAATGCTCATTGGACCAGGTTCTTTTTAAAGAGTTGCATCAGGAGAGTTTTGCAGATACTTAAGAGACACAAACCATAGCTTTTAATATCTTCTGAGGGAAGGTCATCTTCATTCATCACATTGATATTTGAGTGACATGTGAGCATGTGTCCTAGGTGGCAATGCATCTCCTTGATTAAATAAGCTTACAAGAAAGGAAGATAGCACAAAAGGGTGGCTTAGAAGGATGGCAATGTCCTAGTTCAGGAAAGATGTGGCACAATATCCTGAAGCCAGGCACAGCCTTTTGTTTAGGAATTACCCACTTTTTTGTATGCTCGTGGGTCTGGGGGAAGCAGCAAGCAATATCCCACTATTCTAATCTTCAATCTTCAAAGAAACAAAGCAAGTAACATTTAAAATATATATACCAACTTCTCCCCTGTTACTTTTTTACTTTTTCCCATTTAGGGTTATGGATAGCTTTAGGCTTCCCACCGGAAAACTTTCCTTAGCTGGGCATTTGTCTGTGGGCCTCCAGGGAGGATGGAAATGGAAAGAGATAAAGGGAAGTGGAGATGTGAGGAGAGTTTGGTGCTTTCCGGAAAGAGGAATGCACACTACTTCCTAAGCAGAGTCCTGGGGAGGCAGAAAGATCACAGGATAAGAATGTTTGCCAGTCTAGACTACTGGGTGTGGACAGCTTTGGAGGCTCTTATGTCCTAGCTGAACAGAGAACTGGCAGAAATGGTTATGACACCACCATGGAAGTAGTAGATGGGTCAGGTGATAACACCTGACCTCTTACTCACGCCTGTGTGGACTGTAAATAAGATGCCTTCCTTCCAGAAACGCAGTGTGACATTGACCTCCTGAAACTTAGAGACAACCAGAGCAAAGGGCAGATTAAAGAGAACATCTTGTTACCTGAAGGAACAGGCCTTCAAACAGAAGAACTGTTTTGTTTCTGGTACCCTGAATCTATTCTGTGAGATTGATCCCTACTATACCAACTTATTTTTTTCCCCCAAATATGCCTCGAACTCTTGTCATTGTTTGAACTTTTGATGTTTCACAGGCAGGATTCAAATTTTAAAATGCATTCAGCTCTCCCTAAAACAGTGTGGTTCCTTGTGGCTTCCAACCAACTTTCTGGGAACTGCACATAGTTCAGAAACTTCAGTACAAAAGTTTGATATGACGCTTGGGAGAAATAAACCGTTAGCAAACTCCACCAGAGCTGTCCTTCAAATGACTTTGGACTCCCTGATGGACACATTCCAGGCCAGCTGTTGTACAGCTGAAACATTGAAACCCTTCTGGAATTTGTAAAATGTGCAACTGGAATTTAGCAGTGTGGTGTTAGCTAAACTCTTATGCACTAAAAACGGAACTATCTCCACAAAGGTAGAAAGTGAAGCAATAGAATATGTCCTAAGCCAAACATACCAACTTTCTATTTGCTGGAGGAGGTGAGGTAAAGAGGAAAGAAAGGAGTCATCAGAGGTCAAGTCCTATGCAACTACCTAGTGAGGAATCTTCTAGATTTGGCTTCAGCAGAGAAACCACTTCCTTGAAATGGCAATGCACAGGTTGAATGCTTCAAGGTTTCAGGCCACAAAAGACGTCATTGAACCTCTTTGGGATTTTACTAAAAGATCAGAGTTTCTATACTGTTTAAGCCTTGCATAGTGGCGAGAGTTTCTCTCTCTCTCTCTCTCTCTCTCTCTCTCTCTCTCTCTCTCTCTCTCTCTCTCTCTGTTAAAATTCATCTAGCTTTTTGGAACCTAGGGCCTATGCTGGGACACCTTGCTCAGCCTCGGTGAAGGGAGGAGGGGACTGGACCTGCCATAAATGAATCCACCAGGCTGAGCTGAATCCCCAGGGGAGACCTTGCCTTGGAGGAGGTGGGAATGGGGGTGGATTTGGGGGGAAGGCTGGGGGGTGGGAAGAGGGAGGACAGGGGAATCCGTGGCTGATATGTAAAATTAAATTAATTATAAAATAAAATAAAAAAATAAAAAATTCATCTAATATAAAATTAGTCATTTTAAATGTACAATTCAGGGCATTAATATAATCCAACATTTCCTATATATGATTCCAAAATGTTTTCGTCATCCCTACCCTCATCCCAAGCAATCCCATACCAGGTGGCTGCCACCCCTTTTCCTTCATCCCCCCTCTCTAACAGTCACCATTTTGCTTTGTCTCTCTGGGATTACCTTTTCTGGGTACTCACATGAACAGAGCTATATAGTGGTATTCTATTTGTACTGAAATGTGATTTTATTTGTATGTTAATAAATAAAGTTGCCTAGGGGTCAGAGCTATTAGCAAGACACAGAGAAAGCCAGGGTGGTGGTGGGTGCACGCCTTTAATCCTAGCACTCGGCAGGCAAAACTAGGTAGATCTCTGTGTGTTCAAGGATACAGCCAGCATTGGAGACACACGCCCTTAATCTCAATACCAACCATAGAAGACCTGGAGGTCTGTACAGAGAGGCAGTGACGAGGCAGTCACGTAGTTGGGTTTACAACCAATGAGAAGGAAGAACAAGGACTCTTATTTAAAGGCTACCGCACAGGAAGTAGTTCTTTTTCGGAGAGGTCTCTTGGCGGGAGAGGCTAGCTGGCAGAAAAGCGGGTAAGGCTCTTAGCTCTGACCTCTTTGACTTTCATCTTTACATTGGCTCTGCGTCTCTTATTTAATAAGGCGGTTGGTTACATCTACAGAGCTACATAATATACAAACTTTGGTGTCTGGCTTCTTTCTTTTAGTACAAACTGTTAGTTCATGTTTGTCCCCATTGAACACAAAGGAGTTATTTTGTTTCCTGTTTTTATTTTTTACTATTTCTTTCTCACTTTGTGTGTGAGTGTGTGGGTGATGTGCGTGTGTGGGTGATGTGCATGTGTGGAGGTCAGGTGACAGATGATGGGAGTCTTTGCTCTCTTTCTATTATGTGAATTCGGGGGGGGGGGGAACTCAGTTACCAAAGGACCTGGTAGCAAGTTCTTTGGCTGCCAAGCCATCTCTCCAGCCCCTGATGTACTGCTTTTGATGTACTAGAAAAAGGTAAGAATGATAATATGTTGTCACAGCGTCACTTCCACAAACATGCCTTTCCTTTTTCTGTTCTCTGTCCTCATTCAATGTGTTTCTTGGTCCTTTCTGTCTGCCTTGTGTCCTAGTCTCGGGTGACAGGTCATAGTTGTCCTTAGAGTTCAGAAGATGCTGACCAACCTGCTCCCTTTTGGAGAGGACACTTACCTCAGCTCTGTCTACTAAAGCTCTTCCTCTCCTAGGTCACCAATCAAGGCTGGACCCATGTGGGATTGCAGGCTTTCTTCTAGGAACTGCAGGAATGTGCTTGCCTTGTGTTGTGCTGGCCATCTTCATATGGATAGCCACTCAACACCAAACAAAGCAAAACGCAATGAAGGTCCCAGGGTTGAACCCTAGGGACACATGGAGTCACTTTATTCAGCCATATTTAATTAATCATATTTCTAATTATTATCAAGATTTTTTTTCTTTTCTAGAGTTTGAGTTGATGCCTATCTTTTACACCCTGTCACCGTGAGGCCCAAATTGACTTCACTAATCATATTTCTAATTATTATCAAGATTTCTTTTTCTTTTCTAGAGTTTGAGTTGATGCTTATCTTTTGCACCCTGTCACTGTGAGGCCCAAATTGACTGCACTTTCATGAGGCCAAGGCAGGTTAATGACATTTTACTCAGGCCTGGGGAATGCCTGGAGTTCTTTTGTAAGTGAGGACCTTGATTCTCTGCAACTTCCTGTAACACAAATTGCTAAACGGTCTTATTAATAAAAAACAAACAAACAAACAAAAAAATCGTGGAGCCAGATATTGGGGTGAAAACTGAAAGATCAGAGAAATAGAACAAGCCAGCCATGTTCTTACCTCTATGAAATCCTCAGCCTCAAGAGAGAGACTTCCTGTTTACTCACGCCTTATATACCTTTCTGTGCCCTGCCATCTTACTTCCTGGGTTTAAAGGGATGAGTCCTTCCCAAGCAAAGACGTGAGGTCTCAAGTCCTGGGATTAAAGGCATGTGCCACCATGTCTGGCTCTGTTCCCAGTGTGGCCTTGAACTCACAGAGATCCAGATGGATCTCTGCCTCCCAAGTGATAAGATTAGGGATGTGTGTCACCACTCTCTGGCCTCTATGTCTAATCTAGTGGCTGTGTTTGTCCTCTGATCCCCAGATAAGTTTATTAGGGTACACAACATATCACCACAACTTCCAGTCTGTCTGATTGTGCTTTGAACATTATTATTCCGCCAGAGTCATGGGAAAGTGAATTCCATTTGTCTCTTTACCTGCCTATTTATATCTTTAGCTGTAAGGATTTGTTGTATATGTTTATAAGAAAAGAAAAATATGTTAAAATTCTTTCTCTTTGGTTTTGTGACATTAGTTCCTTGATAGTGGTATTTTATTTTGGTTTAATAGACTGAAAAATAGACTTGAATATAGTAACATAGAAAACCTTGAGGGATAATACTGTGCATTATCAAGGTCTTTCTGATTCAAACTGTCTTAAGTATTGCAAACAGAAACTGGAGCTTTCAAAAATCAGAGTGGCTTTCTGCCCTTGTTCTTTTTAGAGTCTGGTGTTTTGTTAATAAATATAGAGACTTTCATAGTCCCTCATTCTCCTCTTTAGCAACATGACTCAAGGCTTTCAGACAAACTGCTAACTAAGATTTGATAAAAAGGAACTAGAAGTGAAATTTCCCTTCATTTTTCTCTTTTGAATTAATGGAAAAGAAGATAAATTTTAGGAAAATGGTCCCAGGGCCTATTCTTTGAGGTAAGAATTTCTTTTATTAACATGGGGATCACTTTCATCTTTGCACCTTTTGTAAACAGTGCTGAAATAAGGCTTTATTAAAGGTTATCTCAGCATGCAGACACTAATGGAGAAATTCAACTAAAAGTTTAATTCAGTATATTTTTTAAAAGGTCTAGATCACTTAGATATTGCAATGAGTGAACTGCTCCCACAGCCTCCATGTTAGACTGATGCCTGACCCTCCAACACCTCAACTCATTTGGAATTAGGATTATTGCAGATGTAACTGGACAAGATGAGGTCATTCTGAAGCAGACTGGGCTCCCAAACAATATGGCCAGTGAGTGTCCTTATAAGAAGATGGCCATGTGAAGAAACAGAGACACAGTGAGAATGCCCACTCTTAGCCACTGAACCATCTCTCCAGCCCTAGATACTGCTTCTTCTATCTAATAGTCCCGTGACCTTGGGAACGGTAGTGGTAATTATGTAATGTGTGCTTCTTAATCCTGTTTGCACATCAAAATTGTCTGGAAAGCTGTTAAAGCCTTCTCACTCCACACCAATTAAGCCAGCAACTCCAGGGACAGGATCTAAGCACTTGAATGTTTAAGAGTTCCTCAGGCGATCCCAACATGCAGCCAGGGTTGGAGACCAGTGACACATGTCATGTTGTGTTACCATTGAGTCAGAATGTTCTGGTAACAAGATGCAGAGGTGAGCGCCCAGGCTGGCCCATAGTCCTCTGGTTTTTTTTTTTTTTTTTTTTTTTGTCTGATTAGAATTCTAGAAAGCCAAAGTGGAACTAAGACTCAGCCTGGTAATTTCATGGCAGTGCCCTAGATTTTTCTATCAAATCCAATCTCATTTGCAGTGGGAGAGACAGAAGTAACTCTAGTGAAGTTTCTGCCCTGATTTAGAATATTCAGCATTAAATTCAACAGAATTTTGTCCTGAAGTTTCAAATACTAAACCTTTTTTTTTTGAAACAGCAGGTCTCACCTGGACCAGAAAGTTTATCATTAATTATAAAGTTTTTTGCTCACAGAGAATTATTGAAGCAATAAATAACCTGTATAGCTTTTAATGCCTCCTTCTGCTGAGAAATCCTGCATATATTGATCACAAACCTGCAGATTCCTGTTTATGCCTCATCACTCCTTGTTTGAATATAAAATAAGCAGAATTTGCAAAGTGTAGAGCTGGGAGGGACTGTAGGAAACTGTCCATCTAGTGATCTGCCTTTACACTTGGATGTCTAATCTGCTACGGCAGCCAGGCTTCCAGGCACCTACTAAAGTCACAAAGACTCTGGCCTGGACAACTACAACATCTTTTTAGTCAGCTTGGTCTGGCTCCCCCCCACTCCTACCCCGTGCCTTCTTTCTTCACATTGCCGTCTGTGATCTTTTGAAACTCAGGTCCAATCAAGTCACTCAGATCCTTGCTTCATAGTTTTTGACAGCTCCACATTGGCCTCAAGTCCAAGTGCAGACTTCTCAGGTTCGTATGTAACGTCTGTGAGCTGATCTGACCTTATCTCCCTCTAAGGACTCAGCCCCTCCAGCTCCCATTTCTCACTCTAAATTGCAGTCAGCCCAGGGTTAAATGTTTTAAATGCAGTTCTCCGATGTGTCCTGAACGCCACTATGGATTTCACAGAGTAAGAAGCCCTTCTATTCTCCCATAGGCATAGCTCATTGCAGGTTATAATGACAGAGAAAGCTTCAGACATGTAGCACGAGGTGGATAGTGTGAGGGACTTCTTGAACTGAGGATAGAGATTGGATGTGGGTGTTTATGTTCTGAAATAAGAGACCTTTGTATTTTTTTCTGTAGAAGAGCTCCAAAATTAAAGATAAGAAAAAGTCAAATTGAAAATAGAACTCTTTGGGGTTCATGGTGGTAGTGGTGATATTTCAACACCATGATTTCTTTTATCATCTATTTTTTCTATCTCCTTTATCTTTTCTGTATCTATATCAGTTATCTCTATCAACTATATCAATTATATTATCTATTATCTAACTTTCTGTCAATCATCTACCTATATATCTATCATCTATTTATCTTCTATCATCTATCTACCTACGTATGTACTATCTATCTGTGATCTCTCTCTCTCTCTCTCTCTCTCTCTCTCTCTCTCTCTCTCTCTCTCTCTCTCTCTCTCTCTCTCTCTGTTCCATTTATCCATCCATCCACCCATCCAAGGTAGATTATTGTATTTACTTATAAACTAATTTAGCAAACTATCAGCTTTAGATAATTTGTATTGGTATGGATTCTTGTATATTGATATAAATGTAAAATTATATTTCTAGTCCTGTTTAAGATAATTTGTATATTGATACAAATTCAAAACTATATTTGTCATATTGTATATATATGCTCCTACTCCTGTTTAAAATATTTTTGTATATTTATGCAAATCTAAAATTATACTTGTCATGCTATATGTTGTGTTCTACCTCTGTTTAGGACATTTTATATATTGATATATATTAAGGATATTGTTATTGTATTGTACTATACATTTCTACCTCCGATTGAGATGCTTTGTATATTGTCACAAATTTGAGGTCATTGTTTTTATACTTTGTATCTGTTTACAGATTGTTTATTTTTATAATGTGAAGCTTTAGTCTTTAGGCTATTTAGATTGATAATAATTATAGGTTAATAGTCACCCATGCTTATCATACTTGGGTTTCCTAGATATACAGAAATACATGTCAGATGGATAGGTAATCTTCAAACTCTTCATAGACCTGGAGAATATGACATTTAAATGTTTTAATAACTTAGAACTCTGTTGACATGAGACACGATTGCTCCTGGCAGCACCAATCTATTCTTGAGAGGATGTTGGGCATCGAAGACACTCCCTACGGAATTTGTCTTGTTCTTGGCAAATATGGTCTGTTAGGCATAGAACTGCCATTGTCTCGGCTGCTGACAGCAAGCATGCTGTCCAATCTGGACAAGCAGGACACAAGGAAAAATGACTGCTGCCTTGCCAAGACAGGGCAGGACAGTCTTTCAAAAATTTTCCTGCTTCTGAAAATCGTCTATCAGTTATTCTAGGCCTATAGATAAAGCGGATGCCCCAACACTGCAGAGAAACCTTGGGTGACTGTCCAGACAGCCAGCTGTTTCTGTCATTCCCTGTATTTTTGGAAGTCTCTTGCTTGCACTTCCTGCTTACTCAGGTAATACTATTTTCCTTCTCAGGTCTTTGATGGGGTTGAAGATTAGATGGTTACAGTTACAATCCTCTCGTATCTTAGCTAAGAACATATCAGGTACTAGATTTAGATTCTTCAGGATGGGGCAGCTTTTGGAGTAATCTCTGTATTTTGCTATTTACATACATTCTGGACATCTAGTATATGTTTCTTGCTTGATGCCATTCCTGTTGGTTGTAGTTCCATTTTTGTTTATGTTATTACCCTTTCTTTCTCCCAGACATTACTTGATAATCGTTCTTATTGTATATAATTTTGTATTAGGTTTAGAACCTCCTTATGTAGACAAAAAGGGGGAGTGTAGTGGGAATTCGTTCCACCAATTAGCTTTGAGGTATAAGCCTTAGGGCGTGGTTTCTGATCTGTGGATGTGATCGCTTAAAAGGGGAGTGGGTCGCAGCCCTCTTCTTCTTGTTGGGGTGGAATCAGACGGCTGGATCTGTTTGCTCCCGGGCAGAAAGGATGGTGGCTGTTCACCTGGTTTTGTGTTCATGAGTGTATCTTCCCCTTCATTACTTTAATAAATCCTTGTTACCCCTTAAACAGACTCACGTGGATTTCTAGTAATATTTTTCTATCTATCTCATTAGTTAGACCTCAGATGCAGAAGTCTCTGTTAATGAGACTCCTTACTTTATGTCATATCTTTACTATTGGTCCACATAAAGTAGCCATTTAACTTTGGTTTTAAACACTTTATGAGAATTTCTATGCACATTTCACATTGTTTTCCCCTCCCAACATGTTAACCTATTCCCATGCATCTAAGTACTTTCTTAACTTTGTATGTGGTCCTTATTGTTACACATTTTAAATTTCATTTTAAATAGCTCTGTATATCTTTCTGCACCTTACTTTTTTCACTGTCTTAAATATTATATACATTAGCATGTGTATATCAAGTATGTCTCTTTTGACCTGCTACAACCACCATACTTCACTCATTTATGCTTCCTCCTCCTATAATTTCCAACTCTCTGTCCATCTTGTATGCCTCCTTCTAGATGTGTGAGATATTTGGGCTAGGTACTTAGGAATGAATGGGTCCTATGTACGCAACCTGGCTGGATACACTATGGGCACCACATTGTGTAGAGCTTGTGTAGCTATCTGCATGCTCTCAGCTGTGGGTGTTGTTCCCACCCCTCCCTAATACTCAATATCATGCAACTTTTTAATATCTGTTCATATTATAAGAGGAAAGTGATACTTCATTTTTTTTCTTTTAAATGAATATCACTCTAAAAACAATTTTAATGGCTAGGGAGAAGGCTCTGTGTTTAAGAGCACTTGCTGCTCTTGCAGAAGACCTTGGTTCAGTTCCCAGCACCCACATGGCATCTCACAACTGACTATAACTTTAGTTTCTGGGCATCTGATGTATTCTTCTAGCTGCCATGGGCACAGGCACACATGGGGTGCCCAGACATGCATGCAGGCATATCAGCCATATACAGTAAAATATAATGAATACAACCTTAAAAAGATTGCTAGATCCACAGCAAAATTAAGCAGAAATTACAATTTATTTAATTCTGCCAGATCCCCATGTCACCACCTTCTACAATCAGGGTCTTGTACCAGAATAGTGGTTTTTTTTCAACCAATGAGCCTGACTTTACCATCATTATTACCCAAATCTCTAGAGTTTGTCATCACTTGGTCTTGGAGTTGTACCCCTTTTTCCTATTCCTCCTCCTCCTTCTTGTCTTTTGTTGTACATTCTTTAACATATACCAGCATATGTCTAACATTATAGCATCATATATAATAATTCAATGTCCTAAAAATTCTCCATGTTTAGCCAATTCACCTTGCTTTTCTCATGTTCTGTTACTTGGATCCTAAAGGCTCCCTCGGGGGAGGGGGTGAGTAGGTGTGGCATCAATGACACAGACACTGGGAGTTCGTTGAAAGCAAATAACGAACTCATTTATTCAATAACAGGGAAGGCCTTATATACCCTCCTCCCAGCACCCAGTCTGTGTGGTTGTCCCTCATTGGCTGTGCACGATCAGGAATTCTGAGAGCTCCTGTTGCTAGGTCCTCAGGTAGACTCTGCATGATCAGGAACTCTTGACATTGACTAGGAACTGTGACAGCTCCTGTGGCTAGGCTCTCAGGCAGACTCCAGGTTGGCTCTTGAGTACAATATGTGCATGCCTTGGCTACTGGTCTGTCAATTTCCTTGACCCTATGGCCTGTCCTACTACAATTCTCTTTGACAACCACTAATGTTTTACTGTTTCTATAGCTGTCCCCAGAATGTCATATAACACAAGACTGTATATAATCTTTCTCAGAGTGGTTTCTTCACTTAATAATATGTAAATTCAGTAATTAAGATTTCATAGTAAGGAAACACTTAAGGCTCCTCCTATTCTTTCCATGGCTTGAATATTAATTTTAGGGCCAAATAGTATTCTATTGTTAGGCATATCACAATATTCCCCATCAACTATTGAATAATGTATAGTTACTTCTGCGTTTGGGCAGTTATGATAAAGGAACTATAAATACGTGGTGCAGGATTTTGTGCAGAACTAAATTTTAGTTCTTCTGGATTTGAAGTAAGGACCAAGAAGCATGGCTGATATCACAATGGAGAGGTATGTTTAATTTTGCATCAAATTCCTAAATTACCTCTTAATGTAACTGTACCATTTTGCATTCTCACTAGCAATGAGTCAGGTTTCTCTTGCTTCACACCCCCTCTAGCCTGTGATATTGTCGGTCTTCTGGATTTTGCCTGTTCTCATAGGTGTGTGGTGATATCTCACTATTGTTTTAGCTTGCATCTTCTTTTTTATTTTTAACTAATTAATATATTTTTTTAGTTTGGTTTTTCAAGACAAGGTTTCTCTGTGTAGCCCTGACTGTACTAGATCTCATTCTGTAGACCAGGGTGGCCTCAAACTCAAGAGATCCACCTGCCTCTGTCTCCCTAGTGCTGGGATTAAAGTCATGCACCACTACCCCTGGCTTCAGCTTCTTAATGGCATATGAAGTGAACCATCTCTTCATGAATTTACTTGTTAGCTGCATATATTCATATGAGGTATATATGACAACTCATATATGAGTTGTCAAAGCCTTTTGCCTACATTGAAATCTAATTGGTTCTTTTCTTGTTCAGATTTTAAAACTCTTTTATATTTTGGATAAAGGATTTTTTTTTTGGTTTTTCAAGACAGGGTTTCTCTGTGTAGCTTTGCACCTTTCCTGGAGCTCACTTGGTAGCCCAGGCTGGATAAAGGATTTTAATGGACCATATCTTATAAGTTCTCCTACTATATTTCTTCTCTTACTATCTCTTGATAATGTATTTGACAGAGCATAAATTTTTAATTTGAATGAAGTCCAATTTATCAGTTATTTGCCTCACAGGCCATACTTTTGGTGTTGTATGTCAAAAGCCATCAACAGATTCAAGGCCATTTGGATTTTCTCCTATGTTATCTTCTAGGTGGTTTGCAGTTTTGCAGTTCACATTTAGGAATATGATTCAGTCTGAGGTAATTATGGTGAGATGTGTAATAAACAGAAAAATATACTTTGTTTACAGAAAACATTCCTTGACTTTTGCCAAAAAATTTTATCTGTAACCAACCTATAACTGTAACTGACGAGTGTAATTGTCACATTAAAGTAGATTGACACTTGATTTCTGACAACAAGTAACAAAGAAGTCAAATGCCAAGACTTACATTGAACACTGACCCATTTTCCTTGTTGATAGTTTCATTTGTTTCCTTGGTGGCGCTGGAGCTCAAACCCAGGCCTTGTGCCTAGTCAAGCACTCTACAACTAAGCTACATCCTTAGCGTGAAAACATAGTTTTTAAAGATTGGAAGAGCACTTCTTAACTTTTCCATGTTACAACGTAACAGCTATAAACACAATGCACCGTGCATGTGTGGGGAGGGGGTGCAGTGGTCAACCTTACCATTCTTCAAGAGCTTGTTTTGAAACAGGGTCTCTCTCTGGGACCTGGACTTTGCTGTCTGACTAGGCTGTCTGGCCAGCAAGCTACAGAGATCCCTCATCTGCCTCCCCAGTGCTGGGATTGCAAGCATGTGCCACCATGCCTAGCTTTTTATGCGAATGCTAGAGACTGAACTCAGGTCTTCATGCTTGTGCAGCAAGCATTTTATCAACTGATCCATCTACCCAGCCTATTCATTTTTAAAATTAATCTCTGTGGCTAACATGTAAACTAGGTTTGCTCTCTCTCTCCCTCCCTTTCTTTCCCAAACAAACAACCTTGATATAAATATCTTAAGAGAAGGAGAGAGGTTTTGGTCCACACTCCTCAGCTCTGTTGATTCTGGGCTGTGATGAAGCAGAATATTATAGTGATGGGAACACATGGCCAAGGCTGTTGACCTCACAGCAGAAAGCATGGAGAGAAAAGGGATAGCAGAGAGAGCCCCAGCAAGATACAGTCCCTGTGGAATGTCACCAGTGACTTTCTATCAACGAGGCCCCACTTCCTGCCTTTACTTTGACTCTGTCCCACTAGTGCTATCATATTATGATTCCTTTTGAGTAGGAACCCATTGACCAGGTCAGAGCTCTTTAGGATCCAATCATGTTCCAAAAGCCCACCAGCTAGCAGCTCGACCTCAACACACAAGCCTGCGACAGGTATTCCATATTCAGACTACAACAGTGAACAGTCTAGAGGAAGCTCTGCAAACTTTCTATAACAGTGAGACAGAAAATATTTAAGGCTTTTTAGTCAATATAATACCTGGTACCACTATTCAACCATCAATATATATATCACAAAAGTAACCATAGACACTCTGTGAATTAATGGACATGCTTGTTTTCTAGTAAGACTTTACAAAATTAGGTTTGGGGCTGAACTGGAGCCATTGATCACAGTGTCTCCTGTTGTACACAAGCAACATTAAGCCCTCATTTCAGCCCTGCCAATTTTTGTCATGTGATCGTTCTCACCATGACCCATGTCACCCTGTCACAGAGTGCAGAGTTGGGAGAACTGCACAGCAGCACATCTGTGAATGTTTTCCACCATCCAGCCACAGAAGCCCCCAGAGCAGGAGCCCTCGAGGAAGGCTGCAATGCTGTGCAGCTGTTGTTACTTGAAACCTCGCTCGTGTGTGCTTCTCGCAGAAAACAGCACCTTTCACTGCGGCTGCCGAGTGCACACCTGGGGCAGGAGTCAGAGAGCACAGTGAAGAAGGCAGAGCAATTGGAGGCTCTCCTGTTACTTCTACGGAGAGTGGAGGTGACCCAGCAGGTAAGAGGCTGTGCCCCTCCAAACACTCTCACAAGGCTCTCTCTTTGGATCCATCATGGGAAATTTACAGAGAAGCGGACGCAGTTCAGCCTAGCTATGTTACCACGTTACAAGGCCACTCCCTCCTTGATTACCTCTTCCCTTCTACCCTCCACAGAGACATGCTCCCCTTTTATGTTTCTCTTTGATGCCTAGAAGAGTATCTTAACATCACTTTCCAACTCATTGGCTTGTTCTTCATCTTTATATATTTTACTATGTGTTGTGTGTTTCTCCATATCTATATTTATGTCTATAGAGACAGAATGAAAAAGATTATTTGATATAGAACATTGCTGCACAGCTCTGGCTTGCCTAAACTCACTACATAGACCAGACTGGTCTCACACTCACAGAGCTATGCCTGCCTCTGCCTCCTGAATGCTGGATTTAAAGGTGTGCGCCACCATGCCTGGTCTTAGATGTGTTTTTTAATTAAAAAATCGCATCGATTCACATACTTCTGTGCGTTTATGCGTGTGTCCCCATACTATAGTGTGTGTGTGGAGGTCCAAGGGCAACTTGCAGGAGTTGGTTCTCTCCACCCTGTGGGCCTGAGGTTTGAGTGGCAGATGTGAAGCACCCGAAGTGGGTGCTGGGACAGAACTTACATACTCTGGGGGAGCAGCCAGTGCTTCTAACTGCCGAATCTCTCCAGCCCCTACAGGTACTTTCTCTAGCCCCTGTTTCCCACCGGAACATGGCCAGGAGTCTTCCCAGGTTGAATTCTCCTGCCTGGGATAATGCTCCTGGGCAGCTGGTCAGTACACACTGGTGACCTGGCCACTCCTTCTCACTCCTAGAGGGCTTTGCCTGGCTCTGTTGTCTCCTCCGGACACCCTCAGCCCAGGCTTGGACTGCTATTTCAGGTGAGCATCCAGCTGAGGTGGTCCCCACGGCAGAGCAGAAGCTCTGTTGCCCTTTGGCCTCCTTGAAGCCGCCACCTCTTCCACTGTCCCCTGAGACCCTGCTGAGGCCATTCTCCCCTCCTCTCCTCTCGATTCCTCAGACCGAACCTTTACCAGTGGTGAAATTTTGTTGTTGTTGCTGTTAATTCCTTAGCTTTCTCTCGTGCTCTGGCTTCTCGTTTCTCTGGGGTTGATTTCTGGAAAATTGCCAGTGGTCAGTGTAGTTTTTCATCTTGACAGGATGAAAAACTAGTTTACAGGATGAGCAGGTGAACTGTAGCATGGGGGGGGGGGGGGGGGGGGGGGCCGGGGACAGGAGGGGGGGGCTGCAAATGTGCAGCAAGAAAGGCTTTGCTCTCCTGCCGCTTTTATTTTAATTAATGTGTTTACTGCACAAACATGAAATGTGTGGGGAAGTATGAGGGAACGCGAATGTAGAACTGAAAGAAGGCTTCAAAAGTGAAGTAATGCTGTCAGCCTTATATGGAAACAGCAGTCGCACCCACCTCACACCCCTGTTATGTCTCCTGAGGCAACAATTTGGCACCCCGAGATTCACGTCTCTGGCATTTATCCCCAACCCCACTCGAGCCTCTCTCTATAGTTGTGTCTCTACTTCCTTCGGTGTTCAGTGTTAACTCTTACACCCACGTGAATGCAGTGCACACCCGAGACAGCCAGCGCACTGAATATACATTTTCTTTTCTTGCGGTTAGTGCTTGCCCCTCCCTTGAGTTGTTGAGGGATCCCGGTGTGGACCACGACCCTCTGACAGTGTAGGATGCTTGCAATGGGGTGTGCATGACATCTTCTGAGTGCCAGCCCCTCACCTCTTCAGAGCTCCCCTTCCTGCTTCGCCCTAGTTTGCTCTGCAAACTTTTGCTTTATCATCATCTCAGGGATTTTCCTTGCCTTCCTCCCAAGTTGGATCATCACTTTCCAAGTTTGTATTTCCTTTGGTGTTTCCTTCTCTTCTTTGGTGTAGAAAGCAGCACTTCTGCATTCGTTTGTTATTACCTTACTTTCTCTGAGCACCACCAATAAGTAATGTCCGACCCAACCACACGTGCACAAAAGCTCCCCAAATCATAAAAAAAAAAAGAAACCTCCTCAAGCAGAAACATCTGATAGATCCGTTTTCAACAAATAATCCTAAGCCTGATGAGAAACCTAGTAGTGTTGATCACTGAAGCTTCTCCAGGAATGCAAAGAGGCAAACAGCTGGAACCAACCCCACATCTGTGCTTCCCACTAAGTGACCTGTCTGTTCCCCGGCAGCTGTTTGCAAGGTCCTGGAAATCAGTTTTCTAGCTTAATCCAACATGAGTTGGACCCACGAACACTTTCAGTCACACTCAATTCTGCCTAAGCCCCATTTGCAGAGCACTGTGTCAGCTGTCCCGATTTCTTGGGCACCGTGGGGGCTGCAGCTACGACTGAGACTAATGAAAGACACATTTGTCCTTTGTGGTAGACAGAAAGGACATGAAGGAACCATTCCATATATTAAATAGAAGGTGTCGGTAGGAAATGAACAAACTGATTCCAATAAGATAAGGGAGATTACTTAGATGTGATAGCAACTGGCTGGAACTTGAAGAAATTCGAATATGAGAGGTTATAGTCAAGCATTTTCCCCCTAGAAAAAGCAGATCTCTAAAGTAAGCAAAAGTAATCAGAATGTATCAATTCAAGAGAGAATAAGATATGGCACTTGGAAAGGAGAGGTAATAACTGCAATAATAATGTTCAGGCTCTAGTACTTCCTGAGGCCAGTTCAATAAAATGTAACATTAACAATTTCTTGGGAAAAAAAACCAATCAACTGTTCCCTCCTCCCTCTCTACCCTCCCCCCATGGTTTTATCTTCTGCATGGATCATTCACTACTGTGGCTACTTGCTTTTACCCAGTGTATCCCCAAGAAATTCTGGAATGTTAAATAACAACAAAGGAACATCTGTAGTACTCACTTAAGAGTAAATACTAATTAAAGCTTTATTTGTGAATGATTATTCTCTTTTTTTCAAAACCAAAATGTCTCCTCATTGTCAGGGATTGATGTTACTCTGTTCCAATGTATGTTTATTTCTGCATATGCTGTAGAAGATAACATCAAATTTCATGTTAACCTTAACTGCTCTATTTACAGACAGAGTGTTTTTTTCTCATTGTTTGATAACCTTATGTCTCTCTCTCTAGCCTTTGAGGGATGGCTGCATAACATGTTAAACACTGAGTGGAAGAGAGCTGGAGGAAGTATTCTCTGGGTACCTCTGTTTACTCATATTGGGCACTGGATTCCATAGCGTTTGGCTTGGGTTTCCTTGGATCAGGCATACCTGATCATCCTGAGGGTCTCTTGAACTAAAGCTTTATGAAGACAATAAAATGACCTGGAACCAAACCCTGGAATCACGACTAGTACTTCAGGTTACATGAAAACAGAAGCACAGGACATAAAAGGATACAAGAGGCAGTCAAGTGAATGATGGAGAATCAATACAATTTTTTTCAGTTTTGCTGAAACAGAACCCAATGTGTTGTATGCTAATCAAAATATATTCTTCCTCTATTAAAAAAAAAAACCTAATGCTCAACTGTAGCATTAACAAAAACTACAAGTACAAATGATCATCAAATAGGATCTGATCTTAATTCTCAGGTCTCCCTCATCTGTGTAAATGGTTCAACAGATTATTTTCTGTTAGCATCTTGTCTTAAGTTTCTACTCTTCAATATCCCAGGCTGTCTGTGTGACTAGTTTCAGACTGTCCTCTGGTTTCACTGCTAAGAATTGTTTCAAGTCTATGCTTTATCAACAGATTCTATAGACCTGTTCCCCTGTGGGATATCCTGAACAATCCTGGCATTTACTCTGCCTGCACACCTGCAGAGTCTATGCTTCTTTCTGTCTTGTCTTAATAAGGCATCTTTTGAAAGAAAGCATTTAATTGGGGGTGTGCTAGATAGCTTTATATCAACTTGACACAAGCTAAAGTCATCTGAGAGGAGGGAGCCTCAATTGAGAAAATATCTCCATGAGATTGTACTGTAGGCAAGCCTGTAGGACATTTTCTTAATTAGTGATTGATGGGGGAGGACCCAGTCCATTGTGGGTGGTGTCATCCCTGGGCTGGTGGTCCTGGGTTCTATAAGAAAGCAGGCTGAGCAAGCTATGAAGAGCAAACTAGTAAGCAGCACCCCTCCATGACCTCTGCATCAGCTCCTGTCCCCAGCCCTGCCCTGTTTGAGTTCCTGTCCTGACTTCTTCAATGATGAACAATAATACAGACGTGTAAGCCAAATAAACCCTTCCCTCCCCAAGTTGCTTTGGTCATGGTGTTTCATCACAGCAATAGTAACCCTAACTAAGACAGGGGGCTTGCTTAGAGTTTCAGAGGGTGAGTCCATGACCATCACAGCAGCAGGCAGGCATGCATGCATGAATGCATGCATGGAGCAGTAGCTGAAACTTACACCTTATCCACAAGCACGCAGTAGAAAAGAGAGTGAAACAGGGGCCTACTATGTTAGAGGCACTGATGGTACTGGAGTTAGTTTAGTTTAGCTTTTTCTTTGATGGCCTGGTGGGTGGGAGGCAGCATGGAGAGAGAAATTTGTTACATCAGATCGTCAAGGCTCAAACCCTGAATGCTTTATCAAGCAAGTTATTTAATCTCTTTAGGTTTCAGTTTATCCTGCTATAAAACAAGTATTAAAAACGGCACATATTTCATAGCACTGTTGGATAAATAAGCTGGTACCTGACATTTGGTAAAGGCTGAAGATATAGAGCCAATCTCATATTATCATGGACATCACGGGGGTCTCAGAGAGTTTGAAAGGTCTTTACAAGATCTGTCCTAAGGCGTGTGCTATGACCATTATTTTATAGCTCTTGAATGACATGATTCAGAATGAAAATAGCTATAGTAATAAAATTAGTAATTAGTAGTACCTACTGTATGGTTAACTACATGTCAAACACTTAATACAGTGCTTGATTTACATTCTATCTCACTTTTTTTTTTTTTTTTTTTTTTTGGCTTTTCAAGACAGGGTTTCTCTGTGTAGCTTTGGAGCCTGTCCTGGAACTTGCTCAGTAGACCAGGCTAGCCTCAAACTCACAGAGATCCACCCGCCTTTGCCTCCTGAGTGCTTGGATTAAAGTTATACTCCACCACTGCCCAGTGTAGCCCACTGTTTTCTAACATTTCATGTGCTCCTATGTTACCTGGGGATGCTAACAAATAGGTCTGATTCCAAAAGTCTAGCCTGGAACTCCAGACTTTGTAATATATTTCTAACAAGTTTGAGGTGATGTTGCTGGCCCTAGACCCACACTTTGAGTAACACGGGTTAAAATGTCTTAATCATATTCCTATTTACTATAGACTCTCTTTGTCCATGTCTTACACAGAGCAAAGTTGTAGGGATAAATAGCATTCCCAGGTCTATTACATTTCTCCTGTGATTCTGCCAATGCATTATTTGGCAGAGTTTAAACTTTACCAGTTACATACTACCAGTTAGGATCATTGGGTGCTGCCCATGTGATTACAGTGACATAAACAACTGTCACCAAAATGGCTTCACCAGCCATAGCCGAAGAAAACTAAACACACCAAAACCAAAAACAGTGGCTATGTGCTGTGGAATATCAATTTAAGATGCGTTACATTTGTTTGTGCTGTGGAACATTTGCTTAATGATGCAAAGATGCGTTGCATTCTTTTATGTTGCATTTGTTTAACTCTGTGAAGCTGTGTTACTGTGCCTGTCTAAAATACCTGATTGGTCTAATAAAGAGCTGAATGGCCAACAGCAAGGCAGGAGGAAGAATAGGTGGGGCTGGCAGGCAGAGAGAATAAATAGAAGGAGAAAAAGAGAAGAAGGAGGAGCAAGAAAAGGAGAAGGAGAGGACACCAGGGACCAGCCACCCAGCCACCCAGCCACCCAGCCAGACAAGGAATAAGAAAAGAAAGATATACAGAAATAGAGGAAAGTAAAAGCCCAGAGGCAAAAAGTAGATGGGATAATTTAAGAAAAGCTGGCTAGAAATGAGCCAGGCTAAAGCTAGGCATTCATAAGAAAGAAGTCTCCATGTGATTATTTGGGAGCTGGGTGGTGGACCCCCCACAGAGCAAAGAGTAAAAGAAAAATCAACTACAGCTATGAGTCAGCAATATGGAATTAGACTCTACAAACTGAGTCAAATACCAGATGTGGAAAATGAACGTAGAGGTGAGGCTGAGCTTTGCCTTCTTCTAGTTTTCAATACTGCATAGACTTCCCGGTCTCAGTTCTAATTCAAACAAGAGAAAAGAGGTTGTCAGCACTACCTGAGTTGATGATCTCTCAGAAAGGGCCCCATCTCAGGATGTTTTGAAGAGAGAGAAAGAGAGAACTACAGAAAGTTTGGAACAGAGGAAGTTGCACAGAAGCATAGGCCTGAATGCCCAGGGCTTGAGTAAGTGTGGCTGGCACTGCAAAGGAGATGGAAAGATATGGCCATCATCCAGGTGCCAAAATGAGAACTGTGGGTCTCTGGAGAAAGAAATGGGCTGAGATGAAGACAACAGTGTCAAGGGAATAAGTAAAAGACAAGCCAGGTTTCAATTAGTGCAGATTCGCCGGGCGGGGGTGGCGCATGCCTTTCATCCCAGTACTTGGAGGCAGAGCCAGGTGGATCTCTGTGAGTTCGAGGCCAGCCTGGTCTACAGAGCGAGATCCAGGACAGGCATCAAAACTACAGAGAGAAACCCTGTCTCGAAACAACAACAACAACAACAACAACAAGAACAACAACAACAACAAAATTAGTGCAGATTCGAGGTGCCAGAATTTCAGAGAGTCTTTAGGAAATGTGTAGAGAAACTAGAAGAAATCCATACTGTGGAGGGCTGCACAGTATGTGTGAGGTGAGCAGAAAGGTCTGAAAAATGCATTATTAGGTCAAAGAAGAGACGTTAAGTACAGAGAAAATCACCAGCTGTTTTCTAGAACACAGGCTTTGCTGCAAAGGTTAGAGCTAAAGTAGACATTCTTGCCAATAAAGATTGACACTCTAAATTAACAAGGTAGGTCGATTGGAGATAGTTCCAGTGCAGCCCCTGCACAAAGTCAGGAAAATAAGAAACAAAAATCACGCTTGAAGCCCGTTAGTCTTACAAGTCTCTGATTCCTGAGAAAATGAACATTTTTACTTTTCTGCTTCACCTACACCTGACGCGAAGGCAGTGGAGGCCCAAGTGTGCCTTACTCAGCTTAGGAACCCATCAGAGCACGCACGCAGCGAGGTGACTGTCACCCATGGTGCTGCCAAAACGACATCAATAAATCATGGGGTACACCCAAGGGGGCACTGTAAATCATTCAGAGCTGCTATTAATATTTCAGACATGTCCATTTTTAGCAGTGTGTCAAATTTTAGTGTTTGCATTTCATTTTAATTCAGCACTTGATAATTGAAAAATGGGGCTGCTAAAAATGATCTTAGGCTTTTTTAAAAAAAAATCATTTAAAGATTAAATAGAATAAAGGGACGGAAAGCTGCTAGACTCATCTTTGTTTCCAAAATTTCTGTCTGGCGCTTTGCACACAGGTAGAGAGTAAGCATTGGTCTTTCTTGGTTTGTTGGAATTCAAATCCTCCTCCTTGGCTTTATGTGACAGTGAGGTAGGTGAGTAGGGCAGAGAGGAGTCTGGGAGACCTTATGCAAAGGCAGAGAAGGTAGCAGCAGAATGAACTCTGACTAGGACTAGCTGGAGACCCTGGTGCAGGCACAGAAGTACGGATGAGTATCTGAAGGTGGCCCATGGCTCATTATCAATGCTAAAACACACACCCCTGTGTGGAGATTTAAGGTACTAATGAGACGTGAATACACGACACTATAAGAAAACATGAGTAAGAAAGCCCTCACTATGCAAAAGACCCTGTGTACTATATGACGTTAAAGTCTCCGTCCTTTGGACAACATTGCTTGTCTCTCCACCCTGACTTGCTTCTTCCCTTGGATGTGTGTTCTTTTTTAATCAATTTGCTTGCTTTGCCTGCTATTATCCACATGCTGTCTAATTCCTTGTCTGGGGACATAAGAACATGCTACTTCTCCAGAAGAGGCCACTGCATCCCAATATCTACCAATATTAGCAGCGTGGTAGCTGAGAAAGTGAATGGTCCATCCTGGTTTGCACAGGACCTCACTGGCTTCAGCATTGAATGCCTCATATGATTAGGGAACATCTTAGTCTAGAACCACCTGAAACAATGGACTCTCTGGCTGGGCCTCGAGAATCTTCATTTGTAGTGCAGGCTCCAGGAGAAAATGGTGGATTTCCCGCATCACCCTGTAGTGCCTTCCTACCTCTTTCTGTGACCTGTCTTCTGGTTTGTCAGCTTCAGGAGAAGCCCATCATAGAGGCTTTAGGACTGTTACCACGCCCATTTGTCCCTGCATCATCATGGTGGTCACAGACGTAGGATGCACTTATTGCTCAAGCCTTCGATGTGGATATGGAATAAAATTAGTGTCATTTGACTCAAGAAGGAGTGGGAAAGGTACCTCATCAAAAGAAGAAAGAAGTTTGTTACCAAAAGAAGCAGAGGAAATGGATTCTGAGCAGGGGAAATTAAAGAGGGACACTTGAAATGGCTGTTTAAATTGAGTTGGCTTGAAGATAAAAATGCATTTTATAAACTAAAAGGCACTGTGCACTTTAAAAAAAAAAGCCACTATCCTTTTATTAATTGATGAATTGCTTCACTCAGAATCTAGAAATGAAAGGCTTTGAAAGCCAGCACTCTGATTTGATTAGTGGGACATCTAACACAAAGTCATGCAAATGAAACCGGCATAGCCTTTCTGAGAAAGCAAGGCTGGGGTGTATTCTATCTGTCTGTTTTCATTGGCATCATGGAGGAGAGGACCATGATGGTGGGGATGCGGGTGCTGCTGGTGGTAGGAATGGGGATGGGGGTGGTGGTGTTGGGGGGGATGGGGTGCTGTTGGTGGTGGTGATGGGGGTGCTGGTGGTGGTGGTGAATTCAGGGGGTGGGGGGATGCAGGTGGTGGTGGTGATGGTAGGCTGGTCAGGAAAGGAAAGTCTGAAGAGCATTGCATATCAGGAAAAACTGTGAGCAGCTAAATATGCTTTCCTCCTTCAAGCATATTTCTTTATTTTGCAAAGTAATATTGATTCCTTTAATACAAATGAAGTCTATATGCAATTTAGTCTATGCATAATGTGGTAAGTTTATCATATAAACATCATCTTTAACTGAATGCTACTCAACCTAATTCTCCTTCCCCCTTTATTGCCTGGAGAGAATTTCCTCCTCAGTATTTTTATCGGTCAGAAATCCACACAAAGACTAACTTTAGCAGGATGATGAAGGAAATGCCCTGAACCTTCCACTCCCCTACAAATAAATGGGTTTAGCAGTAATGAAGGAGCAGATCCTCCTTGTGAATTGCTCAGCTCTCTTTTGTCTGCGGAAGCTCTGTCCTTCATTTTGAAGGACAACTGATTGACAGAAGCCGAAGGGATCCTTCCATAGGAAGTTCCTGAAGTTGAAATGAGGGGCTACTAAACAACATGATGACTTAAGAAAGTATGGAATGCACTGGTCAAGGTAAGTAGGTAGACAAATACAATATATTGTTTTATTGTAACGTTGGTAGGATACTCACTTTCAATTTTGGTATAAAAGTTAAGGACAAAAGAATTAAAATACATAAGATTCAAGATGGTAGATTGAATTTTTTTATTGTGTATGTGTGCGTGTGCACACATGTGTGTGTAGGCCAGAGGTCCACTGTCTGTGTCTTCTTCAATTGTTCCCCACCCTATAGGGTGGAGAGGATGACCAGGAAGTAAAAAGAAGAAAGGCTGTGGTCAGCAGACATCTTGAAAAGTGAAGGCCTTTTGGATTTTAGTTACTGAGCTGACTGATCAAGTAGGTGAAAGGTCAGCACGAAGTAAAGCCTACAATGGAACCAGTGGCTTATGGCTGTGCAGGCATTTATTTGGTGGAGGGGTGAACCTCGAGGGGAGTTTCTGTGGGAATCAGAGCCTGATGTTGGCTTATGAGCTGGGGTAGAAGGTGGGGAGGAGAAAGAGGTGGGAAAACTTCCTTTTTTGGCCTGAAATTGGGGAGAGTAACCAAACTGTGTTGAGCAGTGAGTAACAGAATGTTCAGGTGGGTGATACACGTCTCTTATAGTCAGCCACTGTCTGGGTTCTGGGTGGTAGCAGGAATCTAGGAAAACAAATTAATGCCAATTATGTTGTTTCAAAGGAATTGTCACTACCTAAGCCATCATGAAAGCATGGGGAAAATAATTAACTGTGTCAGAAATGTAGATGAGCACATGAGGACCAGGAAAGAATCAAATATTAAGCTTTTGATCTTTAAAATTAGCAGAGGAGAAAGAAATGAATGTGGATTATTCAAAACAACCATAATAAAAAAAAACCCCAGATAACAGGAAGTAGTGCATGCCTTTCAATAGTAACCTCAAATGTAAATTTGTCCAACTAAAGGATACAGACTGGCTAACTGGATGTAAAACAAGACCCAACAATTCACTGACTGTAAGAAACACAACTCACCAGCAAAGACAAGCTGAAAGAGGGTCACACTGAAAGTGAAAGAATGTAAAATTATATCCTTTTTAGTTTTTAAAGATTTATGTCATTGTTTTTAATGATATGCATGTGTGTGGGTCTTTGTATGAATGTGTGCATGTGAGTGCCTGTGCCCACTGAGACCAGAGGTGTCAGATCCTCCAAGCTGGAGTTACAGGAAACTATGGACTACCTGATATAAGGACTGGGAATTGAACTTTGCTGCTCTGTAAGAACCATCTCTCCAGCCCCTGGAAAATAATATCATAAATAAACAAACCCCAAAGGCAAGCAAGAGTAGATATACTTCTGCCTGGCAATACAGACAGCAAGGAACAATCCATCAGAAGACACAAAGACTCAGTACATATTGGTGAAAGGAATAGCCCAGGAAGAATATTACAGAGTATAAATAAATGCACACCAAATATCAGAGCTCCCAACTTTATAGAAGAAGATACTGGACAGAAATGAGAGATAGTGCCAAATACCATAACAGTGGGTTTCTTCAATACCCAGCTCTCACTAACAGATCATTCCAATAACAAGCCAGCACAGGAATATTAAACTTAAACTAAGCCATGCAAAATATGGGCCTAATTGAATCTACAGGATATCCCATCCAACAGCTGTAGAAAATGCATTCTTTTCATTAACTGATGTCACTTTATTCAAGATAGATAAATCTACAGACCATAATGCTTGTCTTTGCAAACTAAAAAGAGAAATCCTGCATCTTATCAGATCATAGTAGAAGGAAGCCGGAAATCAACAAGAAAACCCGCAAAGGAAGGAGTCCTATGAAAGAGTTCTCTGGATATGACATGACCATTGCAATCATAAACACAGAGCAGCTGTGGCTACCTGAGACGACCTGCACAAAACAAACCAACCAATGCCATCAAGGTGGCAAGGGGACTAGTTTGGAAGAAGGGCTTGGGCTTAACTGAGAAAGGGAGGAGAGGAGTGTAAATATCACAATGCATTGGAGACATATATGAAATCGTTAATGAGAAAAAAAAGATAACCCAACCACATACACACAAAAATACCACAATAATTGGAAAACCATATATGAAAAGCCCTGACTCATGTACTCAACAGTGAAAAACTGGAAGCTTTTTCTCTGAGATCAGGAGGAGGGAAAGGATGCCTGTTCTCAGCATTTGCATTCAACACAATACTGGAAATCCTAGCTAGAACAATTAAGAAAGAAGAAATAAAAGGCATCTAAATTACAAAGGAAGAAATAAAAGTGTCTCTGTTTGAAAACATTATATACTTGTAAAACCCTAAAGACTCCATTAAAAAACCAAAAATAACCTCTGGGAACCAGTAAGTGACTTCAGACAGTTGCAGGATCCAAAACCAACATATAAAATCAGTTGCACTTGTATACTAAAATGCATCAAAATGGATTGTCTTAAAAGGGAATTAGGAAAACATTCTACTCTACAATAGTGCTCAAAAGCATAAAATACCTGGACTAAACTAAGGAAGTGGGTACTTATATACTAAGACTATAAAATATTGATGAAATTGAAGGAGACACATACTTGAAGCAAAGTGTCCTGTGTTCCTGGACTGGAAGACTTACTGTTATCAAAATGCCCAAGTTAGTCACCATAATCAGCAGACCCAGTACAATCCACATAAAATTTTGATGGAATTCAGGTAGAAGTAGAAAAAAAGCCCTGTAGTTCATAGAGAATCAAAAGCCTAAAAATTTCCAACTTACTTTTGAGAAAGAAGAACAAAGCTAGAGGTACATTTCAAAATACCTTACAAAATGACAGCAGCCAACAGCCTGGAATCCTGTAAAGATGACATGTAGGCCAGTGGCAAAAAAGAGAGCTCTCAGCAGCGGGTCTACACACACCCAGTCAACTGCTCGTCTGCAGTGGTATCAGGGACACACAAGAGTGAAAGGATAGTTTCAACAAATGGTATTGGGAAAACTATATCCTCACGCAAAAACACACTAGCTCTTATATTTATACCACACAAAATTAGCTCAAAGGGAGTAAAGACCAGCCTAAGACCTGAAACTTGGGAGTCCACTAGAGGAAACTGAGGAGAAGCATCTAAATTCTGGCCTGGCAACTGAGTTCATGGACCTAAAAATAAAAGCACAGATTAGAGAAAAGAAAGCAAGTGGGGTTAGATCAAAGGAAACGTTCTGCACAGTGAAAGAAACAGTCAACAGGGAGAAGAGACAGTTCCTAGACTGGAAGAAGAGATCTAGAAACCACACATCAAAAACCCCGTGACCCTGTGACATGGACTTATCTGCAAAGTTCATACTTCAGAATCTGCAGTTGAGTTATCGAAAAGTATAGCAAAAAAGGTTTTCTAATGTTTTAAGTAAGTCTATGATTTTGTGTCGTGCTGTATTCATAGGCGATACCCTAGGGTGCATGCAGCCACATGTATCCTGTGGGCCTCGGGTTGGACACACCTGAATTAGGGGCTACTCTCCAAACCACATAAGGAAATTACAACGCAGTAGAACAAATAAGCCCTAACCCTAACAATCCCAATTATTTTAAAAAGGGCTGAGACCAAGAATATGTTTTTTAAAAGGAGTTTACTCAAATGGCCAGTGGGCATAGAAAAAACATGCTAAATGTCACTGTTAGGAACACGCAAATCAAAACCATGAAGAGATATCATCTCTCATCTGCTAAGAGAAGTTTTATCAAGAAGATAAGGATAAGGGTGTGGAGAAACTGGAATCCGTTTGCACCACTTGCAGGAAAGGAACATGGCACAGTTCTAGGGAAAACTGCATGGGTGTGCTACAAGAACAGACTGTTTCATGGTCCCACAATCTCACTTCTTGGCATTCATCCAAAATTAAAATTATATTCCCAAAGAAATATATACACTCCGAGGCTCGTTTCAGTACTGTTCACAACAGTTAGTGAATGGAACCAACTTAAATGTTCATCAGCAGATGAGGAGATAAAGATGCGGTGTACATGTACACAAAGGAACATCCCTTGGCCTTTAGAAGGAAACCCTTCAATGTGCAAAAACGTGGATGACTCTTGGGGTGGGAGGCAAAATGAAATAAGCTTGCCATAGAACAATAAACAATCCTTCTTCTAAAATGTTTTCTTAATCTGAAATAGTCAAGTTCATAGATCCAAAAGTGGCGTGCTGATTAGCTGTTGGGAGGAGAGAGATGGGAGTTACTAGTCCACAGGTATAGTGTTAGTGGATATACCGTTGTTAGTGCTCTGGAGACTGGCTGAGTGGCACTGCACTCACCACCAGTGTTGTTTGCTTACTTACACACTCATGGAAAGCGGACAGTGTAGCCCTCGGGCTGAGTGTTCTGACCAGCAGTCATTAAAAACCTGCGTTAGCTGCTCCCAGGACCCACGAAGCTTCTCCTTAAATGTCGAAGCTCAGGGAGGCACCTTCTCTCCAGTTTTGTTACTTTCACGGAGTCCTGCCAGGAGAAGGAGAGGTGTGTCCACATACCCCATGCATTCCCAGGGCCTTGCTGCTCCTTCTGGCTATTCTGAATCTCATTTGGCTCAAAGTGAAAAAAAAAAAATCCCTTGGGCCACGTGGTTCAGCTCTCAGGAGCTCAAGTGTCTGTAGAATGCATCCTTCTCCCTTTCAATCTCATTTATTCATTCTCCTCCACGTTAAATGCTCATCTCCATCGAGGGTATGCCTTAATTAAACAAGAAACACATGAAATGGAAAAAAACCAGGCTCCCAAAAAGAGATGGAAAAGTACCCGAATACACACATATAAAATTATACATTCTACGGATATTTTCTTATCATGGAGATGTATGCTCATTAAAAATTAAAACAAAGAAGCAGGTCAAAGGATTTCAAAATTCACCATCAGTTATTAACACCATGAGCACTGTGAAATCTGTTCTTCCAGCCCATAAGGAAGGGAAGCTTGTATGCGGGTATTTTCATATTTACAAAAGTGGGATAATGCTATGTTATAGTGTGAATTTAAAATCTGTTTTTTTCACATGACAGCATATAAATTAATAGTCTTATAACAATTCTTTCTTAAAGCTTTATGCCCTATTCTTCTTTCTTCTTAAAAACATACTTTGAAATATTTTTAACTGAGTAGCAATTGATAAACACAAGTGTAGAGAGATTTTTCCTCCTTGTGTTTCTTTTCTCCTGCTAAGAGAGATGTTTATATGTTAACATTGCTCTTCTCTAGACAATATCTTGGTGCAAGGAAATAAATCTGTCAACTGGTCCCATGGGTTATATTTAAAAACAGAATCTCCTCATGTTTCTATCATAACACAGAGACTGTCCACCTATTTGCCCACACCTGTGACCCTAGTAGGCATGGTCTTCCTATCTTCCCCACGAGTATCTTCACAGAGGAAAGTGAGAAATCCATCTTGATATTCATGTGATTCAATATCTCTCTGCTTGTGCTTGGCACTTTATTATCAATGCCAATTATGCCCTTGAACATGATGCAGGACCGGCATATCAGCTTACTGTGGTCCTATCTGAAAGTGTATGGTTTCTCTATTCAATTTTCTGTGGCATGCAATTATGCTACATTTTGCAGTGAGACAAAGGGGCGTTCTACATGAAAGTATTTCTATCACTGTGTTAATCTGAATATGTCCTACGGAGCAAATGTATCTTTTTCCTGGGCCAGTATCTTTGTAGAGAGATAAATGGCAACCCACCAACTAGACAGCACCACTCTATGACATTAGAACTGAGGAGGTATTTTTAATGTGGGTAAATTAATGGAAGGGAAGGTGTTGGGGAGGTTGCTGACTAGTGAGATAGGCGAGCCTAACATGGTCAAACTGCAAGTGGACCAGATGACTAACTTTCAGAACCAGGGGAGTGAGCCTGTGGCCACAGCAGGACAAGGCAGGAGGAATCAGAATACTCTCTGGGAAGCATTTCTATACGACTATCCTTTTATATGCTAAGCAATCTACTTATGGCATTTTGTGAGTTGCAAAGGCCATAGCAAAGCAAGGTCAGGTAAGGTGCCAAGCACACAGAACCAGCAGGTTCTACCACATGTGAAGAGTGACAAAGTGAGGTTTTTTTTTTTTTCTAGTCAAAGTCTTAGCTGGGTTAATCAGCAGGATAACAGATGAACAGCAAGTAGTTCATATTCAGCACAAAAGGTCAAGCCTAACATCATCACTAACTCATCCAACAAGACCCTAGAAAAATAAAGGCAGATGATGTAGGCACCAGAGCATGAGTAACCATTTGCACTGTAATTTGCACTGTTATGGGTCCTTATATGTTGATAAAAATGTAAACTATTTTTATATTCCTGTTTAAGATCATTTGTATATTGATACAAATACAGAACTATATTTGTTATAGTGTACATATATTTCTACTCTTATTTGAAATATTTGTATATTGATACAAATATAAATTTATATCTGTCATACTGTATGTATATTCTACTTCTGTTTAGGATATTCTGTATACTGATATATATTTAAGATTATTGTCATATTGCATATTGCACTATACATTCCTACCTCTGTTATAAATATCTTGTGTATTGTCACAATTTTGAAGTCATCGTCCTTTACCGTACATTTGCTTATAGACGGTTTACCTTGTTTACATGAAGCCTTAGTCCTTAGGTTATTTCGGTAGATAAGACTTATAGATTTATGGTCACCTATGCTTGTCATCTCTATAGTTACGTTAGTTAGGTTATCCAGATTTACAGATACATAGGTCGGATGGACAGGTAATCTTCAAACACTTCATAGACCTAGAGAATATGGCATTTAAATAACTTAGAATTCTGTTGACGTGAGACACAATTGCTCCTGGCAGCACCAATTTGATCCCGAGAGAATGTTGGGCTTCTAAGACATTTATTTCCAGTTGGAAGTTTTTCTTCTTGGCACAAAATGGCCTGCTGGGCAAAGAACTGCCCTTGCCTCGACTGCTGACAGTACGAATGCAATGCTGTCCTTTCTGGACAAGCGGGACACAAGGAAAGCGGCCACTGTACTCTGCCAAGACAGGGTAAGATGGTCTTTCAGAATTCCTGCTTCTGAAAATGGTCTGTCAGATACTCTAGGCCTGTAGCCAATTTGAATACATCAACAATGCTGAGAAACATTAGGTGACTGTCCAGGCTGCCAGCTGTCTCGGTCTACTCTTGCAAGATTCCCAAAAGTTGCTTGCATCCATCTTCCATTTCTCAGGTACCATTATATTCCTTCTCAGGTCCTTGATGGGATTGAAGATTAGCAGTTATAGTTACAACTTAGTATATATATATATATATGTATGTATATATATAATCTTAGATAAAACATATTAAGTGTTAGATTCAGGTTCTTTAGGATAGGACACCTTTTGGAATGATCTTGGTAACATGCCATTTACCCACACTCTAGACTTCCCTGGATTTTAGTATGTGTTTCTTGCTTGATATTGTTCGCATTGGTTGTAGTTCCATCTTATCTAGGTCATCATCCCTCATTACTCCTGGACAATATTTGATAACCATTCCTTTGTATTAGTCTTGTATTAGGTTAGAACCTTCTTATTTAGACAAAAGGGGGAGATGTAGTGGGTAGCCATTCCAGCTTTGATCTGGAAGTTCCAACCCCCATTGAGGCTTTGGTAACTATCATGCCTATAAGGCGGGCCCAAGAGAGGACCCTGAAGACCCGAGATCCAGATGCACCAGCTCTCTTGGTTCCTGGACCCTGGATGCTGGAGGTAGACCAAGCAGAGTTCTCCAGAGGACACCGCCGGACTGCGCTACACCTTTCCCAGGCCCTGTTACCTATCCCTTCACTTGTAAGTTACCCCACAAAATAAACCTCCCTTTTAACTACGTGGAGTGGCCTTATTAATTTCACCAATACATTGGAATGTTTGCATTAGCATGGGCAGCCAATCGGATAGGTGGAGAGTGACAGGAGGAAAGACTTGATAGGTTGATGAAACCTGATGGGAGATTTCTACCTGCCAAGGGATTCTGATGTTTTCTGAGGACAATGAGACATTTGTTGATGACATAACACAGAAGTGAGACAGGGTGGGTCTCATTGAATAGACAAACTTCTTCCAGGAATGTAGAAGATTAGGAAGCTAGACAGGATGACTATGGAAAGCAAGGGGCTCATTAATTGCCTCTTACAGAAAAAAAAAAAAAAGGCAAAGATATGTGGTGCAGTATCGATTACAAGAGAAGAGCATTAGAAATAGCAGACAATTAAAAATGGAGCCCTGCTGCTGTGAAAGAAAAGAGTTCTCTTTATGTAGCAATGTGGGGCATTTCCCACGGTGTGTTAAGAGAAAGGAGCCAGATGCAGAACAGTGTGGATGCTGTTCTAAATAATCACATGAAAGAGGGAGATAAATGTTTGTGGATGCACGTAACCTAGTATTAATGTTAATTTTGGAGGGAAGGTGAGGCAGGAACGGGGGCATATGATTCACTGTGTGATCTTCTGTTTTGATTGTATTTTCCCAGGTAAAATAATTATAATTTTTTAAAATTAAATTTTCTTCATGTGTGAGGGTTCTGCCTGTATGTATGTCTATACACCATGGGCGTGCCTAAGGCACAAGGAGGCCAGAAGAAGACATCAGATCCCCTGGACCTGTAGTTACAGACAGTTGTGAAATGCCAAATGTGTGCTGGGAATCAAATTTGTGTCGTCCGAAGGAGCAGCCAGTGCTCTTCTCCACTAAGCAATCTCTCCAGCCCCAAGAATTCTAATTTTATAAGCTTATTGAAGTCTTATCAAATAATCTCCACGAGGGAGAAGGTTTAGAACCCTGTAATCCCAAGGTGGGTTTCCCTGAAAGCAAGCACCTTCACCGCAGAAGAGAGGGCTTTCCAGCCAGCTGCACAACAGCTCAGACACAGTGTTTGCTGGCAGGGTACCCTGCTCCATCACTCAGGCATTTTCTGGTTCAGGTGGGTGACGACTTATGAAAATGGGAAATTAGAGGAGTACGCTGGGACTGTGACACATCCCGGGACATAGAATCCCACCTACTCTCATTAGTCACATAAACCAACCAGTTTCATGGAGACAAGAATAATCATTTTTAGGTGGTATCATGTTCTGGATGCCAATAATTAATGGGTCATGTAACTCTTCGTTGTTATGGCAACTGCAGCAAACACCGGGGTCTCGCACTGACCGGCTAGGGAAGAGTGCTCTCTCAGGCCACCGCAGCCACTCTTTCAAACAGGTTATATTTGCAGCCTTTTAAAACGCAAACTTCTGGAGACAACGTGTCCAAATGCAAAACCAGGTTGAGATCTCTCTCCCAGGGGGTTATTCCTGAGGCTGCTCTTGTCCAAGATATGCCGGTTTTCTCATGTTGTTTCAAGGCTTTGAAACAAAACAAAACAACAACAAAATGCCTAGAACCCTGTCATATAGACGTCTCCGTTTCCCTGAAGCACCTAGAATTGTTTTCCATCTTTCCCTCTGAATCCTGCGAACGAGTCTTCTCTTCTTAATATAACTCTGTGCACACGTCATTAAGCTGATTTACTGTATTATCATCCCTGTAGGCTTAGCCATCATGGCTTCCTCTCATCGAGGGAATGAAACAATTACTCAGAGCCCGCAATAATGAAAGGATTTTGCCCAGTTCTGAAAGCACTAGGCACTGGGGATTTTTCTAAAAGTCCTAATGGTATTAAGGTTCACCAGAGGGGTGGGTGTGAAGAGACACAAGTTAAGAAATTACAAACACAAATAGAATGTGAGCTTCAAAGTAGGAACGTGTGTCCTGGGGCTTCCCATGCTGACACAAAACACTTCTGAGGGGTAGAGTTTTTACCTGGGGTTTTGAATAGCACTAAAACGTCTTAGAAGATATTTCATTTTGGTGGATTTTTATCTGTTTTTTTGAAAGAAGACTCCAAGTTTACCCTCTTAAATATACATGTACAATACACGTGCACATACACTCACAATGAAAGCTACACTTTGAAAGGTCTCTCTCTCTCTCTCTCTCTCTCTCTCTCTCTCACACACACACACACACACACACACACACACACACACACACACACTAAATAAAGAAGGATGGAAAGTAATTATTCACAATTGTTTAGCTTCCAGAGGCAGGATCATCTCTGATAAAAAGCTGGGAGCATGTAGCTCAGTTGAGAGATCAGTAAACAAGAGGCCATGACAGCCTATAGTGAGCAATCACCTCGAAGTTGAAACCACGACATGTCCTAATCAGAAAAGGGAATGGCCAACTGCCATGTTTAAAAGGTCATCATTCAAGAAGTTCCCTTCATGTATTTGAAGGCATCTGGAAAGCAAACTGACATTGGCCTTAACTACAGACTCATTTGCAAGGCTGGATAGCATCTCCTCACTTGACACCATCCCAATCTCTCACCTCGTTGGCCCAAAGTGTGCAGGCTACGCTTGTAAAAAGACAGCAAAAGTTGAAAACCAGCAGGGTTTTGCCAAATGGGTACTTGGATGCAGAGGCACAGCAGAGGGACTTGAACTTTCAGAGTGTTTATACGACCTGTCTCACTCCACCAGGCCCATCTGTTCCAACTGCCGCTAAATTCTCTTCTCTTCTTGACTTTGATTTCCTTCTCTGCTCTTTGAGAAAGAACTGAGAGGAGTCTTGTTAATATTTAAATAAACATGCAACTTGTCCTGGACACTTCATGAATCAGCCACAAGTTGAGTTAAGAAGCCTGGGTTACAGATGGCAGTAAGTGTGGGATGTGATAGCCTCTCACGGAGAAAGAATGGTAGGTGTACAATGGAATCAGACGTCTGGTTTCACCATGTCCCTTGTGAGAGGACGCAAGTTAGCATTGTAGTTTTAGAGAAAAGCTTTCGATGTACTAGAGAAACATACTCTGCCACAAAAGGTATAGACACATTCCTCTGAGGAGAAGTCCTCAGAGGAAGGCAGCAAGCTAAAGATCCCTTATTCGGTCCTGTTGATTCACTGATCTGATCAAGCACTGATACTAATGAGGGGTCTTATGAATTTTTCCCATTTTGGTTTTTACCAGAGTGAATGTAATGTCCCTAGCAGTTAACAAGACATTCCTCACCATGTTGTTCAGAAAACCCCAACGACAATGTACTGTAATGGTCTCCTGTGTTTAAGAGTTCCTAAGACTTGGGCTATGTGGTTTCTCTAACCCATAAATCAAATGCCGATTATGTCTTAGGAAGTGACAGATAAAACTGGTAGATGACAGAGCTGGCTTTGCATAGAGAACACACTGACAGAAAATACACTAACTAGGAGAAGTTCACTAAGAGAAAGTCCCTTAGCAGTCACAGAACCAGGCATCCAGAACTTGGCAAGAACCCAATGCAATATTCAGTGACTTGGAATATTAGTATCATCAACGTCAGACTGAATGGATATAATACATGGCCAGCCAATGCCTGCTAGATATGTTAGAATCAATTTTTCTAGGTTGACAATGTTTCCTCCTTCCAAACCAGTCACGGCTGTCTTGTGGTAGCCTGAGCTTCTGACAACAGATTATGTATAGATGTACAGCAGATCAAGATTTCTAAGAGCCAAAGAAAAAGCATTTGCTGTTAGGTGGGAATCAGTAGGGAGTGCTTTTAGTTACTTTAGAACTTTCCACTTAAAGCATGTATAAAGGGACTGGTGAGATGGCTCAGTGGGTAAGAGCACTTGTTGCTCTTGCAGAGGACCTGGGTTTGGTTCCTAACACCCACACAGTGGCTCACAAACATCCATAACTCCAGTTCCAGGGTCTCCTATCCCTTCTTCTGACCTCCTTGGGCACCAGGAATGCAGATGGTATGCATACATAAATACACGCCAAGTACTCATACACATAAAATAAAACTTAAAATAAATTGAAGGTATGTATACGTATAGAGAGTCAAGTTCCCTTAATAGCTAGAAGTTCATTAGATGCTCTTTGGATCTGATATCTGTTTGTGTTTTGGGTTCATAAATGTACTTGTATTTGTTTAGCTATTGTCTAAAGAACTATAGTATTGATGAAGTTAATAGGAAATGAACAATGTGAGAAAATCCAGAAAGGATAGACATTCACAGAGGAGAGACTTCAGCTCAGTACCTCATTAGAGAGACTCAGGTGTACCCCTGCATTAGCTCTACTCTATTGGGTGAAGACATCTTGCTTCTTGATTTGAAGATGTAGAGCTTAACTTTTACTATGGGGCAGGTATCCAGGAAAGTGATGGGATGACTTTGAAGAAGCCCTTGACCTTATTTTGTTGAAGGTGCTACCAAATGGTCTTGCTATAATCTCTTTAGACTCTGATGCTTGGTTTCATCTCCCAGAGAATGGACATTTAATTGAGTCCCAGGGTCCAATCTACTATGGCTCTCTAGAGCTCCCCAGGAGGTAGAAAGTGATGGATTCCATTTGTTCCCCAAAGGTAGGCTTGGAGTGCTTTATGAGTGCAAATGGTCACTGACTCAAGTTCACTAATAACCCTGGATAGTGGATAGTTGACCTGATTCAAAAGGTTGCATTATGCTGGGTGGTGCACACCTTTAATCCCAGCACTCAGGAGGCAGAGCCAGGCGGATCTCTGTGAGTTCGAGGCCAGCCTGGTCTACAGAACGAGATCTGTGACAGGCACCAAAACCACACAGAGAAATCCTGTCTTGAAAAACAAAAAACAAAAAAAACAAAAAAAAAGTTACATTATGTAGGATTGAAAAGGATGGAATGAATTTATAATAAGTCATTGGAACTACCAACTCCACTGAATTAAGAATTAAAAAAACATGGAAAATGTTATTAGATGAATAAATAAATTGGAAGCATAAAGCCTTTTTAGAAAGCTGCAAATTAATAATGACAAAATAAGTATGTTAGAAAGAGGAGCTAAGATTTTTCTTAGGGGGAGGTGTGTTGTTTTCCTCTGACATAGGGGAGGAGAATCTTTCCTCTTTACACGGTGCATCCAGAAGGTGATAAATGTTTGCATCATCATAGCATCCTCTGAGCAGGGTGGTAGGAAGGGTTATCTAAACTCTCAGTTTTTCTACCAGCTTGATGCAGCTGCTGCCTGTAAGACTATGTGAGTTAGAACTGAGGATCAGAAGAAGTCCCAGTCTACAGCTCACAGTGACCCCAGAGCAGGCAGCTTTTCTTTAGGTGGCTCAGGCAGGGCTTTAGAGTTGTTGTGTCATTTTTCCACGAGAGGGAGTAAAGACATCTCTCCTCTTCCCCTTCCCACCCTGATGTCCCAGCACTCGAAAGGCAGAGGCACTTGGTAGGCACTTTGATACCTCTTGAAATTGGGCTGCTGAGCTGTGATCATGTTCATCCTTCAGATGTCTGCTTCTTCCATGAGCACAGTCCATCGCTGCAGGTGATGCGTTGCACGGTTGATTAGTGTGAACCACTACAATTGTTTTGGTGGGTTATCTAGCTCTCCAGGTAAAAGGTTCCTCCAGATCAAAGGTTCCTGCTGGCAGAAGGTTGTAGACTCTTGATTTTTATTGAATGGTTTAATCATATAACTCTTTTCATCCCAGTTGGTTTGGAGTCAGCCTTGAAAAAGATGGGAAAAAATAAAGTGCCACACGGGAGGAGTACAAGGTCTAGGCCAGAGGGGAGGGAGCTGGGATGCTGGAATCTTTCTGGAAGAAAAAGTAACACTGACTGTCTGGGTGAGCAGTCTGTGCATGCAGTGGAGGTGGGGACAACCTCTCTGTGTCCTATTGTTGGGTGCAGGTTGGTTGCTCCACTTGTCCTCCGTGGTCATTTCTTTAGTGGTCAAAAAAGAGTCGAATTTTAATTGTGCTTCTGGGAGTTTCACAAAAGCCTTAATTGTACCTGATGATGTTTATATGACCATTATGTGTAAGTGTGGCACACCAAAGAGGTTGCAAATCATGAGAGTAGAGAATGATAGTCATCTTTGTTTGAATTTGGTCAAGACTCTTGACAAGCTTGCCTGTGATAGTCTTGAAGCTGTGTGTGTGTGTGTGTGTGTGTGTGTGTGTGTGTGTGTGACGTTTTAAAATTTGATTGAATTAGCATATCCAGCGGGTGCTGGTTAGTGGGGCAGGGTATCTAATGGGGTCACTCAGCTCTGTCCTTGTCTAATGAAGATATAAGAAGTAGGCTAGTCAAGTCTTTAGATACCACTCAGTTGGCAGTGATAGCTCATGGTAAAGCACATACAGGAGGATCAGGGTCCAAGAACGTCTCAGCGATCTGAAGTGACAAACAGGAGCCAGTGGCAGGCAGGTTCAAGGTGGACAGATGGTGGCTACCTGCGCTGGCATCACACAGGTCAGGCACTGTGACTACAGGGATTTAACTACCATTGTTTTATTTCTTCCATTCATTTGTTCAACAGACACTTTCAAACTCTCCCTTTGTTCAGTGCTGGAGACTTAGAGACAAGCAAGAAGTAATTCCTTTCTTTATGGAAATTATTACGATGTTACAATAAAGGATGGCACAGGCAATGAGAGAATAAATTAGTGTCCGTGGCAATGTGTCATGTTCACAGTTAGGGAAGCTTACCTCGGGAAGCTGACAGAGAGGCTGAAATTCAAAGGGTGGATGTGAGTTAGCTCACCAGGCAATGGGGAGAGGAAGGAATTTTCCAGGAAGAGGGAGCAGGTGTAAAGCTCTTCAGGTAACACATACTAAACCACTGCAGGAATGGGAGTAGGTTTGTTGAAATTGTGGTGTAAAGGGCGTGGGTTCAATAATGAGGCTAAAATTGGAGAGGGAGGAGTAGGTGGATGTTGGAAGGTTTCACAGTTCACTTGGAGCTTGGATATTGTTTTTGTGGGATGGGAAACCCACATTTGAATGTGGGTGTAGGAGAAAGACTCAAAGGGGACAGCTGAATAGAAATGAAGCCGTTTTCTGTTGGTGGGGGGGGGGGCATGTGTTTGGGAAGGAACCAGATGTGTTCATTTTGGGATTTCTTGAAATTGAGGTCATCAGAAATTGTCTATGTGGCTGATTTCTGGTAGCCAGTTGGGTATATGAGTTTAGGATTCAAAAGGGAAATTTGAGCTGATGATATAGATTTGGGGAGGAACTTCGAGAGCCAACAAAGGAGCAAATTTGGTCTTTATTTTCCTAAAAATGAAGAAATGGTTGTTCTAGACTGAGATGCAGAACGGTACAGGGGCTAAAAGCTCTGGCTTTGTCCAGTTCTGGCCCTATACCATTCAAGCCACAGGAACAGAAGGCTCCAACTTACGTCTCTGAGTTTCAAATTCTTTATCTTCAAGTTGTGGGTATAATAATGTTATTGCACAGCAGCTTTTTAATATAAAAAGTTGTGTGTGTGTGTGTGTGTGTGTGTGTGTGTGTGTGTGTGTGTGTGTATGTACCCATTGATGCTAGAAGAGGTTGTTGGGTCCTCTGGAACTGGAGTTCTAGTGATTGTGAGCTGCACATTATGGGTGCTGGGAACTGAACTTGGGTCCTCTGAAAGAGCAGCAAGTGCTCTTAACCACTCAGCATCTCTCCAGCTCCCCCATAGCAGTTATGTAAGAGTATAAAAAGATGATGGATATAAGCATTCAAGAAATAATAAGCAATGTTATCTGAGTTGTGTTTTCCTTGTGTTTGTATGAACTCTCTTTAAGAGGGCCAGAAATATTGTTTTGCACCAAGGAGGGACTGAAATGCCATCACACAGTTGAAGCTCCTGGGATCAATCAGCTTAATATACAGCAGGTTCAGATAGAACTTTCAAATGCACAAAGGACTTCCAGAAGAAAAAGGAATCAGAATTACCCCATGAAGACCCAGGGGAAGAAATAGGGTGAAGCGGCTGAATTTGCAGAAAGACTGATCTCAGCCCAATATCTTGGAAAGCTTCTAGCAAGTAGAGCTCTCTAAGGATAAAAAAGTTTGTCTCTCTTTTTTTTTTTTTTTCAGTAAGTAGAGATTCCATATCTAAATCTGAGACCCCATGACCGTAATGGGGAGACTCACACTTGTTGCTTGGAGACAGATGTAGTTTTACAAACGGTCAAGGTTCAGCCAAATAGGATGTTTCTTTAAGGCCCAGGAATTCCAGCAAAGCTCATGGATGGGAGTTTATGAACATTACACTATAACATTCATGCTCACACTTATTCTTTAGCCATAACAGCGATCATTTTCTTCTCTGGTAGGTTGAGGCTAAAATGTTTTAGAGAAAAACACCTCTCACATGGGCTGGTGTTCCACAACTGCCTGGCCTCTGTGTCCCAAAGGCACAGAGCACAGGGTCACAGGTAAAGGGAGTACACTTTCAGAAAGGGCTGCTGTGAGGGTTTGTTTTCCATTGACCCCTCTAGTCCCCTCAAAACATCATTCTTCCCCACCCCATCAGCTGAGAAACCCCAAGCTCCCTAGCCTTTCCTTCAGGATACAGCTTCAGGAAAGGCATGGTGCTAAGTAATAAATTGGAGGAGGGCAAGATTTCTAAAATCTTCCCAGCCTGGGTTTATTTCCTGGTAGTAAAATGGAAGGAAAGTAGAGTGCACCACTGTGATTTATGGGCGCCCTTCCCTTCTGAGCTTTGCTAGTTGTATCTTTGTGCTGCGCTTGACATTTATGATGTAAGGTATTAATATCTCGGAAGAGGAGCTGTTGTGCTAATGATTCAGACCTGCTCTGACAGTGAACTGGTGAGCGGCACTCGCGTGTCAGCTCCCATCTATGCATTAAGTCCTTCACCTAAAATAGGTGCGAATTACGAGGCACCGTGGGCTCTAGCTGGAGAGATTTCACAGAATGTCTATGGAATGTGTTAGTAAATCAGTCCTGATGAGGTTGCTGAGAAAGAAGCAAGCGGCACCTGCCTGATAGATAGAATGCCCAGGAAGCCTTTGAATCAAGATGTGCCAGAGACACACAAACAAAAAGAGGGACCATGCCAATCTACAAGCTAACTTTTCTCAGTCTAGATATGAAAACACTTGCATCCCCTTCTAATTCTTCAGATGTCAGATGTGCATTGTTACCGGTAGCTATTTGTAATATTAATCATTTTAACAGTATCAAACAGACTGGATTTTTACACTTGATAAATTTTTGATGTTGGACCTTTGAAAAATGCAGTGGTGTGATTTTTTCCCCCTTTGAGTTTCTCCCCAGAAGCCAGTGTTAATTTGCAGATGCCAACACATGACTAACGATTTTATTTCAGAAGATTAATAGACATTAAACGAACATGGGACAGAGGACTCACGGCGAGATAGCCTTTCTGCAGGAGAGAGTCTGGGCTGTTTGAGTCTGATAGACAGGCTCTCTGTGGTCTCCTCACAGGGATGAGGCTGGCTGTTAATTGGTCAGTCAGTCAGCCTGGTGAAGCTGTCTGCCCAAAAGTCTGCTCCTTCTGCCTTGCTAAAGAACACCGACTTTGTTCAAAGAGAGCAGTGCTCAGCCCCAGTTGATACGCTGTGATTGGCTGTCAGCAATGGTCAACTAAATTCTCTTGCTTGTGATTGGTTTAGAAGGAAAAAGGTAACTTAGCTTGGGCCCAAGCAGAGAAGGAGTAGAGAGAGAGCCAGAGGGTTGGAGAGGGAACAATGGACTCCGAAAAAGAGGAAAAAGAAGACCACCATGTGGGAACTACTCCTTTGGGTTTCTGCTCATTTCTTTCCTGGTGTTAGATATGGTAGTGTAAAATCTGGCACCTGGAACCAGCAGACATGCTCGCAGCCGAGGGGAGACCATAGCCAGGGCTTACACAGGGAGCAGGAAGATGGAATGACATCATCAACCCACCAGTTTATCCTGTCGTGTTTTTTTGTTGAGAGTGGAGTGTAACATCGCCAAGACCATCGGTTTCTTAATCATAGTGTTTGTCGAAGAATTTTCTTAAAGCTATTATTTGAAGGGCTTCTCTCATCAGTTGTTTGTCTTTCTACGGTGTCAGCTGCCCGCTGTCAACTGTGGTGTGAAAATAGGATAGTGAAAACTTCCAAAAAATAAACATGAAGTGAAAAGGTCCCCCCAAAGCAATCCCTAAGTTTGAAATTTCATGCCATTCCGAGTAGGTTATGAAATGGGATGATGACACACGTAGGATGTGACTCACACCTCTGCCCAGCGTATTTCGTGGAAATAGTCATCCATCATGTGCCTTTCTGCCTGGTTCTTCCACTTGGTATTTTCAAGGTTTTGTCCATGTGTTCTATGCTGTAGTATGTACCAGTACTCCATTCATGTTTATGGATGGATACTATTTCACATTCATTTTCATTGTGTGTGTAACTACATGCTTCAAGTACTCTTAAAAAGGATATATTTAAAATTATGCATATTTATATGTCTGTATGTGAGTTTGTATTTGTGAGTGCAGTGCCCTTGGAGGCCAGAAGAGGTTGTTGGCTCCCCTGGAGCTAGAGTTACAGGTGGCTGACAGCTGCCTGACATGGATACTGGAAACAGAAATTGGATTCTCTGCAAGAGCAGTACACAGGTAACCACAGAGTCATCTCTCCAGCCCCAAAATATTTTTAAAAAAATGTGTTTGAGGAGGTGGCACTTGAGCCGTGGTGCCTGTGTGGCCGTCAGAGGAAAATTTGTGGGATTGATTCTCTTCCACCCGGTGGGCTCTGGGCATTGAACTCAGGCCATCAGGCAGCCACTACTCTTACTGGCTGAGCTGCTCCCCCCACCCCCATCCCACTACCCATGAGACAAGCTTTCACATGTAGCTCACATTGGACTTGAACTCAAGATCCCCCTGTTTCTGCCTCGCAAGGACTGGGACTACAGGTGTGTGTCATCATACTCAGCTGTAAACTACTATGCATTTTTTCCAAGTCCCCTTCAACACTTATGTCAGGCAGATCAAGAACTGTAGATTCTCTTTGATTAATTTAATTTTTCTTTCACATTTTTGATTTCTTTTTGCTTATCTTGGTAGATTTTCTTGAGTATATTTTTCATCCCTTTTGTTCATTGCAGACAAAGTGGTTTTTTGTTTGTTTGTTTGTTTTTGTTTTTGCAACTACCCTGTCTCCAGTAACTCTTTCTTGTCTTTAGGTTGTTCCTTTTTAAAAGTATTAAGCCTGTTTTGTTTTACTTTGTTTTCATGTCATTTAATTCACATTTAATAGGCACCTATTTAGATATCCTAGGCTGATGTAAGATGTCTTCGGATGTCCTGCCAAGGAGATGCTGGGTGTCTCCTCACGTAGACACAGCCACTGTGTTCTGAATTATGTACAACCACGTTCTGATTGAATGCCTGGCCCGGTGTGTCCGAGGTCTGTGTCAGGACTATTCCTGGCTCTGAGTCAGCCAGATTAGCCGGGTGTCTCTGCTGGGGTGGAGTCAGTCTTTCTGTTTGATACTTGCTCTCCCAAATGGACAGTTGGATGCTGTACGTCAGGGCAGATGGCAACCTCAGTGAACTTTCCTTTCATGGGTTATGCTTCTTTAAGAAGTTTGCGTTTTCTGAATTTACAGACAAGGTACGTCCTGCTAAGGCATTTAGATGGATGATTTTTTGATAAACACATGCAGGCATATTCTAACCACCATAATCAAGGCAGAACAGTTTCATCAACCCCCAGAGTTTCCTTGACTCCTCTCTACTGTCTCCCAGCTTGGCTGTTGACTTCCTCAGGTGTTTAGCATCAATTCTTGGAGTATTATGGGGTGCCTGTCCCATCCCTCATCGCCACCCCTGCTACTGCAGCCTGTCATGAGCTTCCCTTGAGAAGGATGATGTGAGCTCTGTGGGTGGGGCCGATACGCTTTAGGACTATGGGCGTGGAGTAGGAAGGCAGCTTGTTTGGCAGGTCAAATTCCACTGTCTCTAATTGCTTTGATGCAAGGGGATAGGAATGCAGTGGGAGGGACGACCTGGACCAGGTAAAAGTATCCCGTGATTAATTACACTGAGCACTGCTCCTCATCCTATTATTTCTGACTTGTTTTTGTCTTCTACAAATTTAGGGTCTTTCGGCACTCTCTTGAGGTAGAGAAATGGTTCTACCTACACTGTAGGCTTTACAAAGCTGGGCCCTTTGCTCTGGCTTAGCCAATAATCCATCCTATCTTCTTTATTGTTGCCAAGGTATTCACCAAAAAGTATTTCTCACTGATGGCTTTCTTCCTGGCTATGATGCTATCCTGCCTTTTTACTTCTGCCTTATTTCTTGACTGCCAGCGTCAGATGACTGTGAATGGGTAGAGCTGAACACACATGTTTGGGGTGCTGCCCGGGAGCGTAAGACTTAACATCTAGTTCATAGGAATATGGTCACATTACTTGTTAGTGGCTCAGACGAAACATTTCTTCAGGAAGACGTGCGTGTGGTACCCGTGAACAAGCCCCGTGACTCACACTTCTAATGGCACGTACCTGGACTCTTTCAAGTTACTTAACCTTTTTAAACTGTAGAGTAAAATAAAGGGCTTAGGGAAAGAAAATCAGACTCCCGTGGAGTTTTGGGAAGCGTCTCAAAGACACTTGGTGATGGCTTACAGAGAAGTTCACGGACCCTTTAGGTAGTCTGTAAAATGGCCCTCCAGTAGCTTCCCTCAGCAGCTTCACGGAACATTTGTGACACGATGGAAGCTACAATTTAATTTTTGCCAGCGTGGAATCTGGAACAAGGCGACTTGATGTGGGTAATAAGTAAATTCAAGAGGAATCAAACATCCTAAAACCTACTAAGCTGGCGAGCTGAGTCACTCTTGGGCTGCACGCACCCTTGCGCACCTCCCTGCCCTGCTATTTGCACGCTCCTTGGTTCCTGCCTATTGATGGACAGCAGGGTGCACACTGATTTACTATCAAAACAAGTGCCTGAGCATGCCGCCTCTCCTGAGATCTTTCCAAACAACTCTCCGTCTGAAGTCTGAAGAGGAGAGGGCAGACCTGGTGTCCTGCAGGCTAGATCCATGAAGGCATGCAGGATGGCCCCAGGGTCTTTTCTTTTTCTTTCTTTCTTTCTTTTTTTTTTTTTTTTTTCCCCGAGACAGGGTTTCTCTGTGTAGCTTTGCACCTTTCCTGGAACTCGCTTTGGATACCAAGCTGGCCTCGAACTCACAGAGATCCGCCTGGTTCTTCTCTTTAGTTGAGGATTTCCACAAGATCAATAGTGGGCCTGGGGCCTGCCATTTAAGTCTTCACACACACACACACACACACACACACACACACACACACACACACACACACACACACACACAATAGTATCCAGTGACTATTTTAAAGGCCAAAGGTGTCCTGTCTTAGGTGAGTTGTACTCATTACAGCAGCAGTACTCAGTTGAAGGCGTCTACAAACAAGGTGTTAAGGCAATCTCTTCCATCTCCACCCTAATATGAGTGTCCGCTTGACTCCACTTATTACTTCTCTTAAAGTTTGTATGTCACACTTAAACATGGACGACAGTGGCCAGGTGTGATAACACCCACCTTCTGTCTTAGCATGGTGGAGGCAGAGGCACACCGTTCTCCGTGAGTTCTAGGCCAGTCAAGGTTACATAGTGAGGCCCTAGCTAAATATAAAAATAAAAAGTCTAGAGGCGGGAAAGATGGTGGATCGGAGACAGTTTTTGTGTGTTTGTTTTGTTTTTTGTTTTGTTTTTGTTTGTTTGATTGTTTTGGTTTGATTTTTTTAAATTTTCTTTTGTCGGGAGGCATCGCAGGGGTGAGGGGAGGCTATGCAGAGACTCTGAGGTGAGCAGAGTTAGGGTTCACGATGTGAGATTCCCAAAGATTCAATATGAAATTATGTTAAATAAAATAAATCTACCGAAGTGGATATAAAATAGAGAATATGTAATGGTTCACCTTGATGAAATAATTTATGTGTTTTTATTATTCTTCATTGAGAATTGCATGTATATATACATTGTATTTGGAACATAACAACTCCCTGCTCCTCCCAGATCGCTTCTTCCACATCCCTCACAAGTTCATGTCTTCCCTTAGTCTACAGAGTCTAATTAGTGTGGTCTATAGTCACATTAATGTGAACTTTTGAACGGAATTCTTTAAAAGAGGACAGTCTATTTAAAAACAAACAAACACCCATTTCTCATTGCAAACTGTAAGTTGC
>CABHPR010140975.1:12537-60488 GCA_902168415.1 Peromyscus melanophrys | reverse complement strand
TTGTCTCAGTGTCTGAGCTACTGGTGTTATACCTAGGAAGCGATCTCCTATGCCAATGCGTTGAAGACTACTTCCTACTTTCTCTTCTAGCAGATTCAGAGTAGCTGGATTTATGTTGAGGTCTTTGATCCACTTGGACTTAAGTTTTGTGCACGGTGATAGATATGGATCTATTTGCAGCCTTCTGCACGTTGATATCCATTTATGCCAGCACCATTTGTTGAAGATGCTTTCTTTTTTCCATTGTAGAATTTTGGCTTCTTTGTCAAAAATTATATGTTCATAGGTGTGCGGATTAATGTCAGGGTCTTCAATTCGATTCCATTGGTCCACAAGTCGGTTTTTATGCCAGTACCAAGCTGTTTTTATTACTGTAGCTCTATAGTAGAGCTTGAAGTCAGGGATCGTGATGCCTCCAGAGGTTGTTTTATTGTACAGGATTCTTTTGGCTATCCTGGGTTTTTTGTTTTTCCATATGAAGTTGAGTATTATTCTTTCCAGGTCTGTGAAGAATTGCATTGGTATTTTGATGGGGATTGCATTGAATCTGTAGATAGCTTTTGGTAAAATTGCCATTTTTACTATGTTAGTCCTGCCTATCCATGAGCATGGGAGATCTTTCCATTTTCTGACATCTTCTTCAATTTCTTTTTTCAGGGACTTCTCAGCAGAGGAAACACAAATGGCTGAGAGACATTTAAGGAATTGCTCAACATCCCTAATCATTAGGGAAATGCAAATCAAAACAACTCTGAGATACCACCTTACGCCAGTCAGATTGGCTAAGATCAAAAACACTGAGGACACCTTGTGCTGGAGAGGATGTGGAGCTAGGGGAACTCTCCTCCACTGCTGGTGGGAATGCAAGCTGGTACAGCCACTGTGGAAATCAATATGGCGCATTCTTAGAAAATTGGGAATCAATCTCCCCCAAGATCCAGCTATACCACTCTTGGGCATATACCCAAGGAATGCTCAATCATACCACAAGGGCACTTGCTCAGCTATGTTCATATCAGCATTATTTGTAATAGCCAGAACCTGGAAACAACCTAGATGCCCTTCAACCGAAGAACGGATAAATAAACTGTGGTACATATATACAATGGAATACTACTCAGCAGAGAAAAACAATGACATCATGAGTTTGCAGGCAAATGGAGGGATCTAGAAAAAATCCTCCTGAGCGAGGTAAACCAGACTCAGAAAGACAAACATGGTATGTACCCACTCATAGGAGAATACTAGTTGTGGAACAAGGATGACTGGACGGCCACTCACAACACCAGGGAGGCTACCTGGAAAACAGGACCCCAAGAAAGACATGGGGATTGCCCAATGACGGAGAAATGGATGAGATCTACATGAACAGTCTGGACGCCCCAGGTGGAGCTCCGGGAAGTCCAATTGGCGAGCAGGAGGAGGGTTTATGTGAGCAAGAGTTGTTGGGACCAGGGATGGATGGAATACAGAGACAAGTGGCCAAACGAATGGAAACACATGAACTGTGAACCAATGGCTGAGGGGCCCCCAACTGGATCAGGCCCTCGGAATGGGTGAGACAGTTGATTGGCTTGATCTGTTTAGGAGGCATCCAGGCAGTTGGACCGGGTCCTGTGCTCAGTGCATGAATTGGCTGTTTGAATCCTGAGGCTTAGTAGAGACCCTTGGCCCAGCCTGGGAGGAGGGGACTAGACCTGCCTGGGCTGAGTCCACCAGGTTGATCTCAACCCTCGGTGGAATCTTTGCCCTGGAGGAGATGGAAATGGGTGGTGGGCGGGGAGGGGGGGGTGCCGAGAGGGCGGGGGGGGGGGTGGGGGGCGGGGGGAGGTGGCGGGCGGGAGGGGAGGAGGGAGAACAGGGGGAATCTATGGCTGATAGGTAAATTTGAATTGTATATTAAAAGAAAAAAAAAAAAAAGATTCCTGCTACATCTGGTGCCCAACGTTCGTGGTACAAATTCAAGAAAAAGCTACTTGCCTGCCGCCTTGCAGGCCCCAGCTCAGACCTGAGCTACACTCGGCCGGTTGTGGTGGCACACGTCGGTAGGATTTACTGAAGAAGGCAGAGGCAGGAGGATCCCGAGTTTGAGGCCAGCCTAGGAGGCTTGCTAAGGAGAAGCTTCGGCCAGAACCAAGCTACAAATGGTGGTGGGACCATGGAGGCAGAGGCTGCTGCTCCAAGTCGCTGGCTCTTTCTCATGGTGTTGGTGACTGTGGTGATGCTGCTACCTGGGACAGAGTTTACTACTGCTTGTTCAGAGAAGAATTGCCAGGACCATCGTGTTACAAGAAAGCATAGGCAAAGGATTCCTTAAAGATGTCTTCACCTGGCCTTTAATCCCAGCACTCGAGAGGCAGAAGCAGGCGGATCTCTGTGAGTTCGAGGTCAGCCTGGTCCACTGAGGATGGACTTTGACCTGGAAATTATTTTTACTTGACATTAAGAAACCTAGGGGAGCCTGAGAGGCCAAGAGAAGGTCTGAAGCCCAGCAGGGAGATCGAGGAGCCAGAGAAGGAGGAGGACATCAGGAGCCAGCCACCCAGCTACACAGCAAGCCATGGACTTTGGATCCTGTATTTCGAGAAGCTCTCAGAAGAACTTTTCAAGACCACCCAACCACCGAACCAGATCACCAGAATCGTAAGTATACACCTCACCGACTGAGAACAGGGGTGGTCAGCTTGCCCTGGGAACCAGATTTTTAGTTTCTCATTTCTGAGGCTTGGAGGTGTAAGCCTGAAGGGTTAGGGTCTTACACCATCTGCACTGAGCAGAGAAAGAGATGAGTAGACGCCAGCGGAAAAATACAGGCAACAACATAAAGACCTATATGACAACACCAGAACCTCCCGACCCTACTACAATTGCAAGTCCTGAACATACCAAGGCAGAAGAAACAGAAGAAATCAATCCTAAAAATGACTTTAAGGAGATGATAGAGGCCCTTAAAGAAGAAATAAAAAATACCCTTAAAGAGGAAATAAAAAATTCCCTTAAAGAGGAAATGAAAAACTCCATTAAAGAGGAAATAAAAAATTCCCTTAAAGAGGAAATGAAAAACTCCATTAAAGAGGAAATGAAAAACTTCCTTAAAGAGGAAATAAAAAATTCCCTTAAAGAAATGGAAGAAAAAACAAACAAAAAATTGGAAGAAAGCCAAGAAAAAATAATTAAACAGATGAAAGAAACATTCCAAGATCTGAAAAAAGAAATTGAGACAACAAAGTAAACACAAGCTGAGGGAATGCTGGAAATAGAAATCCTGACTAAACGAACAGGAACTACAGAAACAAGCATAACCAACTGAATACAAGAGATGGAACAGAGAATCTCTGACACCGAAGACACAATAGAGAAAATAGATTCGTCAGTCAAAGAAAACACTAAAGACAAAAAAGTCGTAACACAAAACGTCCAAGAAATCTGGGACACCATGAAAAGACCAAACCTAAGAATAATAAGGATAGAAGAAGGAGAAGAATACCAACTCAAAGGCACAGAAAATATATTCAACAAAATCATAGAAAAAAACTTTCCTAACCTAAAGAAAGAAATACCTATGAAGATACAAGAAGCTTACAGAACACCAAATAGGCTGGATCCAAAAAGAAAGTCCTCTCGCCACATAATAATCAAAACATTAAACATACAGATCAAAGAAAAAATATTAAGAGCTGCAAAGGAGAAAGACCAAGTAACATATAAAGGCAAACCCATTAGAATAACACCAGACTTCTCAATAGAGACTATGAAAGCTAGAAGGTCCTGGACAAATGTTATGCAGACACTAAGAGACCATGGATGCCAGCCTAGACTATTATACCCAGCAAAACTCTCAATCACCATAGGCAGAGTAAACAAAATATTCCATGATAAAACCAGATTTAATCAATACCTATCCACAAACCCAACCCTACAGAAAGCACTAGAAGGAAAAATCCAACCCAAAGAAGCTAAACACACCCATGAAAACTCAGGCAATAGATAAACCCACACCAACAAACACCAAAGAAGGACAACATAACACGACCACAAAAAATAACAGGAAATAACAATCACTGGTCATTAATATCCATCAATATCAATGGTCTCAACTCACCTATAAAAAGACACAGACTAACAGAATGGATAAGAAAACACGATCCATCCATCTGCTGCATACAAGAAACACACCTTAACTTTAAAGACAGACACTACCTCAGAGTAAAGGGCTGGGAAAAGGCTTTCTAAGCAAATGGACCTAAGAAACAAGCTGGTGTAGCAATCCTAATATCTAATAAAATAGACTTCAAACTAAAATCAATCGAAAGAGATCAGGATGGACATTACATATTTATCACAGGAAAAATCCACCAAGATGAAGTCTCAATTCTGAAAGTTGGGAAATCTTGGGAAAAGTTGGTCTTTCTTTCTCTGGGGGAAAAAATCTTTCTCTTAAACTAAAAAGCTTTTCTTAGAAAATTTGGGGGGAAAATCTCTCTAAAAAACTTAAAAACTAAAGCCTTTCAGAACTCTCTCTCAAAAGGACAAAAATTAGAATCACTTGAAGATATTAGTATGGGGACCACCTGTGATTAGCTCTAAGGGAAAACAACAAACCTCTTAAGACAGCAAAACCTCTCTAAGTTCTGTCTTTCAAGCTTTAAAAATCCTCCCTGCAATGCAGGAGGCAGGGACAAGTTCCTAAAAACCTCTTCTAAGTTCTGTCTCTTCAAGCTAGTAAAAGACAGTGGGTCAGAGTACCCTGAGGGAAACACTTGGGAGAGTGTGGGTAAAGAGCTACAGAGAGCCCAAAAGGACAGGAAACTTTACCTGAGAAAAGCAAAAAAGCCAAGCTTTTCATTTACAGCCCAGCTGAGGCATCAAGAGTTTTGTCTGAGTGAGCATTTCAGAATGAAAAGGTGCTTCTAATCATCTTAATGCAAAGATCTCCTGAAGCAATGCAAACTGTTAGCATTGTATCCTCTCTTCTAACCAAAAACCCAGAGGCGACTGGCCAGCGTCTCTGAGTTGGAGTGCATTTCGGGGATACTAGGGTTCCTGCAGTTGTAAACTTCCTGGAGCACAGAGCTGAGGCAGGAAGGTGCAGGACCCAGGGGAAGATTGCTAATGAACAAACAAAGCTAAAGCCAGTGGGAACAGCACAGTTGCTCACTTTCCTATAAGTCCTGGGTTGATAGGTCCACAGCTGCAAAAAGAAATCTGAGAAAAAGCTTTCCTATCAGAGTAAGGACCTTTCTGGGAAAACAGTAAAGCTGAACTGTATCTGAAGCAGTTGTGCGGTTGAGTCAGAACGCTGTCTGGGGAAAGAGCCCAGCCGGGGCAGAACAGAACTATCCAGGAGTAAAGCTTTCTTTTCCATCAGAGAAAGCACCTCATTGAGAAAAGCTTTGTTTCAACTGACTCCTGTGAGATGAGGGAGTGTAGCCCTGAGGGGTGATTGCCTCTGACATAAGCTCTGTCCTTGATGACCCAGACAAACGCAACCTACTGGGGGACTGGGCCAGGTGAAGGCCTGATAAGGCAAAACACCTGTCCTAATGGGAGTTTAGAAATGGCAAAAACCTCCCTTGTTAGATTTTCAGTCTATACGCAAACCACACAGACCCCGAAAACAAATGGACAAGCCCCTACCTTCAGTAGCAGGGAAAGCCACCACTGTAGTGTCGGAAATTGTTTCTGGGGTAGAGGGGATAAATTGAGACCAAACTGGGAACTGTCTGGGGAAAAAGACTCTGAAGAAATAGAAGGGACAAATTCCTCCCCAGAAAATGCATGACCTGTGAAAGCTGCTAAGAGTTTGAGGCAGATTCGGGGGGGGGGGGGGAAGAAAGCCCCTACCTCCAAAGGCAGCTAGCAGAGGAACACAGCAGCCTGAGATATCTGAAGCTCTGCATCTGGGGGGAAAGGAACAAGCAAAATGAGAATAAAATCAGTGGGAGAAAATTTCTCTGAAAGAGCTATGGAAAGGCTGTTGTAAATGCTTTTGTTTTTCACTGACTGGCTAAGACAAACACAAGCCCCGAGGAAAGTTGCTATTAGAAATTGCCCACTTCAATGTGCGCTAACGAGGCAGGTGCAGTTCTGATTTGGGGGCTTCATCCCGAGAATGTTACAGTCCCTTAGCAACAAGTATCACAACTCTATAACGACAACACTCACTAAATTCCAGTATTGTTTAGCAAAGCTGACTATAAGCTCTAAACTTTAGAAATGATGTACGTACTTCCTGTCTAGTTAAGAGAATCTTTCTAATAGAGATAGTGATAATAATTAAGAGTAAGAAATAGAAAAAGATGAAAATAAGATATGTGAGTTTGTAAAAATTCTGTCTTGTTAGATCTGTGTTAAGAAATCTTTAGGTGTTTGCTAAGTTAAATATATGCTAATGGTAGCCCTATATAAGTTTGTAAAATAGATCCATAGAGTTCCTTTAAAAATATAAGCTTGCAAGAAGAATCTAAGGTAGTCCTAAGACATGTCGTAATAAGCTTGTAAGAAGTAAAGATACTAGTTGTAAATGTAAGTTTAAATAAGAAATAAGATGGAATGAATATAAGAAGTATATAAGAAGTAATAAGAAATATATCTGCTAAAGTAGTGCTATAGTCTCCTTAAAGAGTATAAATAAGTAGATGTTAATATGTTATATGTGAGTTTGTAAAAATGTGTAAATGTTGAGTTTGAGTTTATGCTTAATGTATATGGTGAAAGAACCCGAGACACAGAAGGTTAGTGTCATAGTAGACTGCAAAGTGGGCAGTCTGAATGGTTTCAAAAGCTCCAGAAGCCAGAACCAGCACAAGGCACCCACAGCTGAGATCTGTGGAAAATCAATGCAACACAGAAAAACCTGAGCTAACATCAAAAATAGTGCAGTTTAGAATACTACTGTACCTAGAAAGGTCTCTGTCTGTGAGAACAAAAGTTGCAGAGACGCTTGTTTGAACTAAAATTATTAACTGCAAAAAGTTTTGGTTGTAAAACGTCTCTTCATACTTGGAAGTGAAAGCCTGATACCAGAATTTACTTTTTTGAACTTTTTGAACTTAATGAGAAAACTACAAAAAGATTTTGGTTATGGATTTCTCATATTTGGAAGGCTAGTACCAGAATTTATCATTTGAATTTTGAGACTTAAGAAATGAAATGCACAATAGAGATTTCATTGCAATGGGACAATTTCGAGTTTATAGTAATGACCTAGGAACTGTTTGCTGGAATTGGGTTAAAAATGGAACTGTTTAAATGAAGAAATTTATTGTTTCTACCTTGACTCAAGATGCAGTTTTGTGTATGCATATATGCTGGTGATTCATGTATTGTTCTGTGTTAAAAATGCAATTGTTTTGTGGAACTGTTTATGTAAAAATGGAATCATGTAAAAAAAAGAAGCAGAAAAAAAACAAAATTAAAGGAATTAAAGACATGAAAAAAAAAGATGTCTTCACCCCCAGAAAACAGGAAGTAATTTTAAGAAAATGACGCCCACATTCCCAAGAGGTGGGATGGGAGGTTTTTGGTCATTTAATGAGTTTTGGATATTGTCATTGTTTATGATGGTTAGTTACAGGTTGTTAATTTTAATGGTCAGGAAAAAAGCTGAACAAAGAGATTAGATTCAGAGTTTTTGTTTGAAAAAGAAAAAAGAGAATATAGATATGAATCTACTCTGAGAAAAAAAGATAAAGAAATAATAAGATAAATGGGTAGATAATTGAATCTACTCTAAAAAGAAAAAGGGGAAGATATAAAAATGACAAAAGGTAGATTACTGAATCTATTATGAAAAGAAAAAAGAGAGAATATGGATATAAGATTTTTTTTAAAAGGAGACTATTGAATCTACTTTTAAAATGGAACTACTTGTTTTATATAGGATAAGTAATGAAAATTTTTTTTGTCTGAGTTTATCAAATGTTACTGGACTGGACATTGTTAATATATATAATGGAGTTTTTTGTCTGAATCTGTCAAATGTTAATGGACTAGACATCATTAATGTGATTCTTGACTGTATATATTGTATACACTTATTGGATATAGTTTTTCTTGTATAAGTTATAAGCTTTTTTAATTTTTAGACAAAAAAGGGGAAACGTGGTGGTATTGTGTTCCCCCAAAATATTGTGCACCCTAATAAACTTATCTGGGGTCAGAGACAGAACAGCCACAATATTAAAGATGAGGATAGGCAGTGGTAGCACACGCCTTTAATCCTAGCATTCCAGAGGCAGAAATCCATCTGTTCAAGGATACAGCCAAGCATGGTGACTCACGCCTTTAATCCCAGAAAGCCAGCCTTTAATCCCAGGGAGTGATGGTAGAAAGAAAAGATATATAAGGCGTGAAGACCAGAAACTAGAAGCATTTGGCTGGTTAAGCTTTTAGGCTTTTGAGCAGCAATTCAGCTGAGATTCATTCTGGATGAGGACTCAGAGGCTTCCAGTCTGAGGAAACAGGATCAGCTGAGGATCCGGCAAGGTGAGGTAGCTGTGGCTTGTTCTGGTTCTCTGATCTTCCAGCTTCACCCCAATACCTGGCTACAGGTTTGATTTATTAATAAGAACTGTTAAGATTCCTGCTACAGTTCCCTCTTACAGGAAATGGTAACAAATACAGAGATGCACAGCCAGAAATTATGCAACAAGTGAGAGACCTTGGAACAGTCAGTTATAGAAGAAATGTCTCACTCAAATTCTTTCCCTCAGGGCTCAGGGAATCCCATAGAAGAGGAGTTGGGAAGAGTATAAGGGCCAGAGGAGATGGAGAATGCCAAGAAAACAGGGCTGTCTAAGTCAACAAGATAGATACACATATGAACTCAGAGTCTGAGGCAGCATGCACATGGCCTGCATAAATCTTGTTCCAAACAGGATCCTACAGTATAGATGAAATTCTGAACAGTCTTAGTAAATAAGAAACACAGAGACAAATACAGGGGTAATAGCCGAAGAGATCAGAGAATTAGTGAAGAGCCACTGACTACCCTTTAGCTTACCACCACACCATAGTTTCCCACACGAGAGAGCTTCTTCCTGCTTAACCTGCGCTTTTATTGCCTTCTTGCTCTGCCTTCTCATTGGCTCTAAGCCCAGTCACATCACTTCCTTATCACTGCCTGTCTATACAGGCCTCCAGGTCTCTTTGGTTGGTACTGGGATTAAAGGCTTGCGTCACCATGCTTGGCAGTGTCCTTGACCACACAGAGACTCTGCCTGCCATGTGATCAGATTAAGGGCGTGGGCTACCACTGCCAGACTTCTGTTCCTGGCTTGCTATGACCTCTGATCTCTAGGCAAACTTTATTTATTAACATACAAATAAAATCACATTTAAGGACAATTAAAATATCACCACATTTTTGCCAAATACAAATAGACTAGATATTATAAATAGACTAGATATTGTAACTATAATTCTTGCCTGATAATTGTTTTGTTATATGTAATTTTACTATATTAAAGTTAAAACCTTCCTTTTTGAAAAAAAGAAAAGGGGAAGTGCTGGTAATGTCTTTCTGTATGCTGTGAAGGTGTTGCTCTGATTGATTGATAAATAAAACGCTGATTGGCCAGTAGCCAGGCAGGAAGTATAGTATAGGTGGGATAAGGAGAGAGGAGAAGGCTGGGAAGTGGAAGGCAGAGTCAGGAGATGCTGCCAGCCGCTGCTGCCATGAGAAGGAAGATGTAAAGTACGTGTAAGCCACGAGCCATGTGGCAACTTATAGATTAATAGAAATGGGTTAATTTGAGAAATAAGAACTAGATAACAAGGAGCCTGCCACGGCCATACAGTTTGTAAGTAACGTACGTCTCTGTGTGTTCACTTGGGTCTGAGCAGCTGTAGGAGCCGGGTGTTCACTGGAGAAAACTCCAGCTACACTGCAGCCGAAAGGAGAAGTGGACACCCCACCCCTAACCCAGAGGCATCTCCAGTTGATAAACACTTGCAAATGAAAACTTAATTTCCTCCAAGGGAGTCTCACTGGGGAGACAAACTACTCTTCCTAAGGGCAGGCTGCATGCCAGCAGCAGACGGCCAACAAAAGAATAAACTCAATGGCATCTTTGGGGGTTCCTTGTGTCAAGGCTTTTACATTTTTTAAATATTTTGTTTGTTTGCTTGTTTGTTTTTTGTTTTTTGAGACAGGGCTTCTCTATGTAACAGCTCTGGCTGTTCTGGAACTCGATTTGTAAACCAAGCTGCCCTCAAATTCACAGAGATCTGTGTGCTTCTGCCTTGTAAGTGCTGGGATTAAAGATGTGTGCTATCATGCCCAGTACCCCTCCCCCCTTTTGTAAATTTTATTTTCTATATATTGTTTTCCTCTCTCTTTTTACCCTACAGGTCCTTTGTGTATATATTATGGCTTCTCATTTAGTGTTTTTATGGGATTCCTGAGTGTAGCATGAGTCTTAAAAGTTCTTATTAATAAAATCAAACCTGAGCCAGTTATTGGGGTGAACACTGGATTGTCAGAGAGACAGAATAAGCCACAGCTTCCTCACCTCGCTGAATCCTCAGCTGGTCTTGTTTCCTCAGACTGGATGCCCCGAGCCCTCATCCAGAATGGGTCTCAGCTGAACTGCTGCTAGAAGCCTAAAAGCTTAACCAGCCACATGCTTCTCCAGGCCAAAGGACTCTCCAGGCCAAATGCCTCTAGTTTCTGGTCCTCACGCCTTATATACCTTTCTGCTTTCTACCACCACTCCCTGGGATTAAAGGTGTGGCTTTCTGGGATTAAAGGTGTGTATCACCGTGCCTGGCCGTTTCCAATGTGGCCTTGAACTCACAGAGATCCAGAGGGATTTCTGTCTCTGGAATGCTAGTATTAAAGGTGTATGCTACCACTGCCTAACCTCTATGTTTAATATTGTGGCTGTCCTGTTCTCTGACCCCAGATAAGTTTATTATCATACACAATATTTTGGGGAACACAATACCACCACACCTGAGTGTGCAAATGAGTGTGTCTCTTGGACTCTTTCCTTCTATTTGTCTGTTTTTTCCAGTTCTGACATATTAGTTTTTCTTTTCTTTTCTTAAATTTTATTTTGTTATTATCCCATAGGAGCCTGTTTGTTTTTTAATGAGAGACAGAAAGGGAGTGGGTCCAGATAGGAGGGGAGGTGGGGAGGAGTAGAGGGAGAGAAAACCATAATCAGGATTATGTGAGAAAATGTTGGGGACCTAAAGTTGGATGACTGCGCTCTGGCCTTTCTTGCTTGGATGATCTGACGTAACTACACCCTTGACAACCGTTACTAAGTTACAAAAAACTATAACTCCCGGAAAAAACACAAAATGTACCTTTAGATTAATGTACTTTTAGATTAACTTCCTGGAGTATGTTCGGTTGGTCAGTTGCACAAGCATTGGACCAAAGAGACCTCTCCCTGACTCTATTCTTCAAAGAGACCTCACCTGGACCCTATTCTTCAAACTTTCATCCCCCCCTTTTTCCCCTATTCATTTCTCCTATCTACCAGCATATATAAACCTGCTTCCCCTTGCAATAAACGAGACCTTGACGCAACTCAGACTGACTCTGTCTTTTTTACGCACCTGGTCTCCTTTCTCTCTCGCCCCCATTGGTTCTTTTAGGAGGTGCCTCTTCGAGTCCCACCAAATAACCTGGCCTGCTGGACGGGTCAAGAAAAAAATGTATTTTCAATAAAAGAAAAAATAAAAATAAACACTCATGTTGAAAAGAATCAAAACCTTCACATTTCTCCTTGATGAGGATACTGATTCAGGAAGACAATGTGCATATAACCACAAAGAAGCTTTACCACAATCCCCTTCTCTGGTTCTACACAAACTAGACCCTGTGGAGAAAAAAAATAGTGATTGCTAAATTCAAGTCCATAGCACCATCTCCCTCCAATAATTAACCTTTGGGAACAACAGTTTTAAAAAGTTGTACAAGTTACCCTTAAATCTATTTTATTCAACATTTTACCTTTTTTTTTTCTTTTTTGGCATAAACTAACACAAAATTCTATTTCAGACACTTTGGAAGCTCTGAGAAACTAATTTTGGATTCAAATTATACATGCTAAAAAGAAAAATAAACCAAAAAAAATAACATGTAAAAAATAAAAATGAGAATGGCTCCCACAGACTCATATATTTGAATGTTTGATCCCCAGTTGGTGGAACTATTTGGGAGGGATTAGGAGGTGTGGCCTTGTTGGAGGAGCTGTGTCACTGAGTATGGGCTTTAAGGTCTTAAAAGTCCATGCCAGGCCAAGTCTCCCTCTCTGTCTTCTACTTGTGGATGAGATGTAAGCTCTCAGCTTCTGCTCCAGCACTATTCCTGCCTGGTGCCATGCTCTCTGCCATAGATTCACCCTCTGAAACTGTAAACAAGTTCCCAACTAATTACTTTCTTTTTTAAGTTGCTTTGGTCATGGTGTCTCTTCACAGCAATAGAAAAAATAACTAAGATACCAGTAGTCCAGAATTTGAAGAAATAAGTAAAAATATGGGTGTGGTTATAAAAGAATAATAGAAGTGATCCTTATTGTGATAGAGTATTTAGTATCTTGACTATGTCAACATCAATGCCCTGCTGGAGATTTCAGACTGTAGTTTTCTAAATGATTCCATTGGAAGAAACTAGGACATAGGAAGAGCGTATTACATTCCTTCTCTGTGGATTGTTTGTACATGTGAATCTATAATTATCTCAAAATGATTTAGTTCCAAAAAGATAGCAATGTTATCAATAATTTATATGACAATATTGAATATGAGTACATGAATATATTTGAAAACATATTCACATATCATTTACAGACTCCAGAAATTATTTATAAGTGTGTCTGATTTATGTTACTCTTCATAGGAAGACTTAAAAACATGATTTCTGTGGGTGAAATAAGAGCTTAGAAACCTCACCAAAAAGCCAAGTAAAAGAAAACAGTCAAAATAATAGGCACTTTTCCTGAAACATCTGTAAATGAACTGACTAAGCCAGGTGAGGTCTTTTGGGGGAAGCAAGTGGACCTAAGCATATCAAGCTACAGTGGCAACCAGCAGGAAATACTTTTCATACATACCAACCCTGCAAGAACAGAAGCTAAGGCAGAATGCAGGTGGAAGGGGTGTGATGGCTGGGGTCCATAGAAACCACCAGGCAGTGACTTGCAACCTCCCCTGCCCCACAGGATGGCATCATAGACCACTGAGACTACTCCTGAAGTCAAGGGTGCCTACCTGATGCTCCTACATACAGCATCAGGCTTATCCAAGCCAAGCCATGCCAAGAGAACACCACAGTGAGGAGCAAGATCTCAGCTTAGTATAGGTGTGCCAAATAAGTCTCCAAAAGCTATTAAAGTTAAAAGGATGATTGTTGGTAATTGGTTAGTGTGACATTTGCATAGTGGGGATTTTCATCACTGAGAGTCTGCCCCTAGTTAATATTCTACCCTGGGAGTGATATAGAGGACACCCCATACCTCCTCAGATCCTGAACTGAGGATGTAACTTCTGGACTATGCACTTTAACTCTACAACTCAGCACCACCTGAACAATGAAAATATTTTAATTAAATAAATACAATTGATAAAAACATTAAGCAATGAAACAGCCCCTGATGTAAATCTAATGCACTAATGTAAGAAAAATGAAAATCTGAGACAATATCAATTCTCCAAAAATTACTACTCTCACAGATCTGACTCAGACAAGTTTTCCTTTGATCTCAAAACATTTTCTGTGGCACATGTATACATACACACAAAAATAAATAAGTAAATAATTATAATTATTAAAAAGTAAGACTACTCAAAAATACTGAAGTTTACTGCTATAAAAGCTTCCAAAAGTATACACATACATATCTACATATATAAAAAGACTTTAAATGGAGTTGCCCTATAACAGGGGTAGAGTGTCTTTCCCAGATACCACAGGTTATCAAATATAAAGCCCAATGTCAGTAGATTCTGTACCCCACTACACTTCTGAATTTGTTTATTACTTACAAAATTTTTCTAGTTAGATTTTGGGTTCTCTAATGTCTAATAAGTTCTCTGAAAATAGAGATAGTCTTACTTTTTCTTTTCCTATTTGCACTCCTTTAATTTCCTTTTCTTGCCTTATTGCTCCAGCTAGTGCTTCAAATATACTATCAAAAAGAAGTAGAGATAGTGGATATCCCTATCTGGGTCTTGACTTGGTTATCCAACATCAAATAGTCAACCCTGAAAATATACATATAAGTAACAATTTACAGTCTTATCAAGTGGTAATTATGTGTATATGTTTGTGTATATATATGTATGTATGTATGTATATATATGTAACAACAATTAATGACAAAACAGTCAATGAATTGGAAAGAGAGCAAAAAGGAATACATGGGAATGTTTGGAGGGAGGAAAACAAAAAGGGAAATGGTGTAATTATATTATAATCTCAGAAAATAAATACTTTTAAAACTCCAGTGCCAGGTATAGTTTACCTCTTTTCAATTCACTAGTCAGTGGGATCCCATAGACTACCCAAATATTACAGGCCATTGCCAGTGATCCTGATTACCCTCTAGAACTTGATGGTAAGACCCTAATGCTAAAGACACCACATACTTGAGTCATAGAACATGAAAAAATCAAGCTAGTGTGTAGCTGGAAGTTTTCCAGTGTCCTGCCCAGTCCCATGGCTGCTCAGACACAAATAAACATACAGAGGCTTTTATTATTATTTTTTTTGGGGGGGTGGATTTTGAGACAGGGTTTCTCTGTGTATTTTGGGTGCCTGTTCTGGACCTCACTCTGTAGACCAGGCTGGCCTCGAACTCACAGAGATCTGCCTGACTCTGCCTTCTAAGTGCTGAGATTAAAGTCGTGTGCCACCACCGCCTGGCCCTGCTTGTATTATTTTTAAATTATGTCCATGGCAGGCTTCTTGCTAGTTAGCTCTTATATCTTAAATTAACCCATAATTCTTATCTATGTTTAGCCATGTGACTTGGTACCGTTTTTCAGTTCTGCCTTGTCATCCTGCTTCCTCTGTGTCTGGCTAGTGACTCCTGACTCAGCCTTCCTCTTCCCAGAATTCTCCTTGTCTGCCTATCCTGCCTATATGTCCTGCCTGGCTACTGGTCAATCAGCATTTTGTTTATCAACCAATCAGAGCAACACATTCACAGCATACAGAACAACATTCCACAGCACTAGTGCTCACCTGAAAGTTTTATCCCTCCTTGCTAGTTTTCATGGTGCTGGAAGATAGATATACTACCAAGAGTGAAAAACAGTCACAAGTCTTACCTAGCTGTGACCCTGAAAGTTACAATAACAAACACCCTGGAAAGATCTGTCCAGTGGTGCAAGAGAGGCATGAAAGTTATGGGAGTCACCAACTACTTTCTGATTAGATTTAAAGCCCACTCCACAAGACACAATTAATTCCAAGCACTATTAATAGGGTCAAGAAACCATGGCTAGCATAACCTACTACCATGGTTCTGCTGGATGGACATAGTATTTAACCAATTCCTAAAATTTATTGTTGTACCAACCATAGATTAGTGCATCTCTTAATCCTCACCAGAGAAGCTTATTTTCACAGTAGATGGCAATTACCACAGAGACCTATAATGAGTCAACACGCAGAGAATAAGAGAAAACAGAGTACTCATCCCTAAGTAGAATATATAAACCACACCCCTTCCTCTGAGGGCTGGTAAATTATTAAAAGGAGGGTTGGAAAAATTATAAGAGCTAAAGGAACTGGTAACAACAGTAAAACAATGTTTTCTGGATTCAACAAGACAGTTGCACATATAAACTCAAAGAAGCTATAACTGTAGGCACAAGATCAAGCCAGACAAAATTCCAGCATGGACAGGGGAGATGATCATGAAGTCCAATCTCTAGCTAAGGCATTATTGGCAATAGATAGCTTCTGGGGGGGGGGAGTCAACTTTGGGGGGTGGGGAGATGCATCCCTTGAGAGTCTATCATGCTCAAGTAGGTAGCCCTATATCCATACATATACTGACAACATTAAGTGGATTCAGTGGATTAAAAGAGAAAAGAAAACACATGAAATTGGAAGAAAATAGTGGTGGATGTTAGGGGGGAATTTGAGAGGAGGGGATGGGGTGATTTAACCAAATGCGCTATGTGTATGAAATTATAAAAATATAGCTATTGATAGAAATTCCCAACACACCCCAAGGTTGGGCATGGTTGGGCATGCCCAGCGGGACACTTAGTCATTTCCGCCTAGTCATTTCCGGGTCAAACATCCTACGTGACCCATGATCCCATGGACACGTGGTTGTGTAAAGTGCATGCGTGGAGTAGGCTGTGTGTACAGGCACGGCTCAGCCTTTATAAGACGGTGTCATGTTCCCCCAGCCCCCTTCACACACATGTCTTTCCACAGACCTGATCACATCTATCCCTCTCTCCTTATCTTAATAAAACTCTTGTTAGTGGATTCTGTAGTGTTTCGTGACTTTTCCTCACAGGGTAAGAGCACTGCTAAAAACCAACAGCTATATGTTTTAAATTTAGTTGAAAATATATTTTTTTCATACAATATATTCTGATTATGGTTTCCCTTTCTCCCACTCCTCCCAGTCCCTCTGAACTTCCACTCTCATCCAGCTCTATACCCTTTTTGTCTCTCATTTAAAAAGCAAATAAGCAGGAGGCCATACCAGCCACCAAGATTCCAAGTAGGCTACCTGCCTGAAAACTTCCCCACTCTTTTCGTGCCCAGCAAACCTACCCCCAGTCCTATACCCTCTTCAATGCCATGTCCCAGCCCCCAACTTGGGTGGAGACTCCCAGATCTACCAGAGGCTACACCAGCCTCCAATAGTCCAGATAGGCTGTCTACCCTCAGACCTCACCCACTCTCTTGGTGGCCCTCACCCTATCCCTAATCCCTTTACCCCTCTTTGTCATGATGTCCCAGCCCCCAACTTGGGCAGAGACCCCATGCTGGACCAAAGACCATGCTGGACGCCAGAAATCCAGCCCCCAACTCAAATGGAAACTTCCTGTTCAACCACAAGCTGCACCTGCAAGAAGGTCAGAGAGGAAATAGAAACCAAGAAGAAAAGAAAAAAAAAAAACACCATCAAACAAAGACAAACCCAGAAATTGGTACCTAGACCTATAATCACCACAAACCTAGATGCCTAGACACCAGTGTAAGGGCACAATCTACAACAGCTCGGGCAATTTTGTCACCACCAGAGCCCAGCTACCCCACTACAGCAAACCCTGAATATTCTGATGAAGCTGAAGAACAAGAAAATGACCTTAAAATCAGCTTTATGAAGATGATAGTGGTCCTCAAAGAAGAAATGAATAAATCCCTTAAAGAAACTGAGGAAAAGACAAACAAAAAATTGGAAGAAATGAATAAATCCTTTAAAAAAGCCAAACAACAACAACAGCAACAACAACAAACAGTTGGAGGAAATAAATAAAACTGTTCAAGACCTGAAAATGGAAATAAAAGTAATAAAGGAAACACAAACTGAGGGAATTATGAAACTAGAAAATCTAGATAATTGAACAGGAACTATAAATGCAAGCATTACCAGCAGAATGCAAGAGATGAAAGAAAGGATCTCAGGCTTTGAATACATGACAGAAGAAACAGATACATCAGTCAAAGAAATTGTTAAATCTAAAATTACCTTGACACAAACATCTAGGAGATCTGGGACACTATGAAAAGATCAAACCTAAGTGGAAGGATTTTTAAAAAGAAGGTGAAGTGGGTGCCTTTTGGCAGGCCCTGCCAAGGTGTGCTACTAGGCAAACACACAGTGTACAACAGAGTTAGTACAAGAGGCTTATTAGGGGAGGCGAGAGGGGAGAATGAAAGAGCAAAAGGCCATCTCAGAGTGGGGACAGGAGAGAGGCAGGCTGACAGACAGACAGAGAGAGAGAGCAGGGAAGAGGAGTAAGAGAAAAGAGAGGCAAGAGAGGCAAGAAAGGTAAGAGAGGAGCAAAAGAGTGAGCCATACCTGACAGGCAATTTTAATGGGTGCACATGCCCCATAGTTAATGGTGGAAAGTGCAGGGGGCGGGGGTTCCGCAGAGTCTTCCTAGTAAACCTTACTCAAGGTTAGAGACTCTGAGCTTGCTTTACCCAGCAGGGCTGCATAATAGGGTGATTTGGCCACAGGTGTGTTTACCAGGTGTTTTAAAAGGTCTATACTTGGCTGTACGTTGTACATTGATCTTAAAGGGGGAGGTCTTTTGCCTCTCTCCTTGGTAGTGTATAAAAAGCCCAATAGAATAAATCTCCAAGCAGCTGGGTATTGACCCAGGGCCCTGCCAAAGCTATCCTGTATCTTTGTCTTTCTCTCCATCTACATCTATATTTCTATCTAATACTTCCTCATTCCTCTCTCCTCCCCCCAAGAACCCTTGGACTGGGTGGAGTTGGACTCCCACAAGAAAGGTACCTGGTGACAGATGATGATGTAATTGCCTTGGCAGCTGAGGCAGGCTGCTGTGGGGACTAACATTCCTACCTTTTGTTTATTATAAAAAGGTGAGGAAATAGGAAGGGATAGCTGGTGACGCAGGAATGGGGGCTCCGTGTTCTCTAGACTGCTTCCTGTTGTCTGGAGACACTGGCATCTTTGGGAGGCCTGAGAAAGCTGGGATGCTGGACACCTGTTTTACTCATGTTCAGGCTCTGTGGAAACATCCAGGCTCTGTGGGACTGTCCAGCAGTAGAAAAATGCAGGCTTAGTTGAAGCAATCTGTGAGGTTGGACCACTTGGGGGTAGCCATTTTGAGGCTGTTCAGGATGCAAATTTTGAGCAGACCTGGCAGGTTGCTGGCAGAAGATAAAGTTAAGAAGTTTATAAGGGGAATTTTTTTCTGAGGTCCTGGTAATTGAGGAAGGGCAGTCACAAGACCAGGGAAAGATGGGGGAGAAAGCCTATCCTCAGAAAAAGGCAGTTGGTGAGGAAAATTAGGCTGTTGATTGACAGTAATTATCTAGAGTCCATTTAAGGACCTGTGCGAAGTGGATTCAAGCTAATTCCCTGGAGCTCACAAGAATGTTTTGAGTTTACAAAAAGAGATTAGTTTTAGACACATTAGCATTCCTGCTGTTTGTAATCTGTACTGAAGTCCACATTGTAGAGAAGGCAGTAGACTCACGCCTTTGAATCATAGGAGATGCAAAAATGATTCTGGTTCAAAGCATTAACACTCTTTCCTCTGTCCAGAAGACTGGATGTATATAGTTTAGACAGATATTTTTAGCATAATGAGAAACACTTTTAAATCTACACTTAGAAAACAACCAAAAGGAATTTAAAATCTTGAGCTTGCGAGTACGATAAGAGCAGTGGTATTCTGCCATAGCTCGATTAATAGCTTATCAGAACTCCACTGATTAATGTTCAGACGCTTAGCTTTTGAAGTCTGATCATAACAGTAGAATAGTGAGGGAAAGAAATCTGAAACATTTTTCATTTTTATATACCTTAAATCACTTTATCACCATTTAAGCTTTCACATCCTCAGACCTTTATACCTTGCATTTACACACCTTAAAACACTTTATTAGACCCCAAAACATTTTCTTAGAGGCTCACAACTTAAGTTTTAAACTTTATACCTTTTTCTATCTAATCATTCACCACGAGACACAGGTGGTTGATTACTGAGGGCAGTCATTGTAGAGTGGGTTCCTTTAAATAAAGGAATAATACAAAATTACATTGAAATCTGCTTTGTGAGTTTATCTCTTTTCTGAGTCTGGTAACAAGGTAAACTGTGTCTAGACCTGGCAGTGGCTCTAGGAGAGTGAGGCCTGTGGCCTGAACTTTACACACAAAGAGAACTGAGGAGGCAGCTGAGGCCTTGGTTGCTGCTGTTAAACTGACAAAGCCATCATTAGCCTGGTCGGCAAACACCATCAGAGGTCTATGAAGGATAAATTTCACCTGAGTAAGCTGAAGGGCAAACCAAGCAGCTTCTGAATCTATTTAAAATGATAGAGACTTACTGGCTATCTAGACAGCAACCCCAGGTTCCTCCATGGTCATTGGGGGCAGAGGTCCCAGGGTGGCATCAGTCTTCAGCTGCCAGGTCCAGAAGATGTAACAGACTTTCCTGTTGAGTAGAAACTTGGGGCAGGGAGGGGTGTGATGAGCCTACCTTATCTAGGCAAAGCAGGACAATTGACTCCCCAGTGTCCTGCTTGTCCACAGTTTGGAAAAGGTCTTGGAAGCAGTTGAGGTGAAAGGCAGCTTTTTTGCCTAGCGGCCAGCTTTGCCACATTTAAAGCAAGCTTCAGCTAGAGATTCTTCTGTGCCCAGCATCTTCTTTGGAGGAGATAGAGGTGCTGCCAGGAGCTGGTATGTCTCTCTCTCATAAAAAAGCTTTTTCATTAAACACTTTAAATGCCATATTCTGCAGAACTCTGAAGCATTTGAAGACTATCTGCCTATTAGGTATATCTCAATAGACAAACTTTGTAAATTTGATAATTTATAAGGTGACTTTTAACTTGTATTTCTTAATTATCCTTAACAGTCTACAATAAGTTAGCAGCTTTTATAAGACTAGGACTTTAAGTTCCATCTCTGTTAAGTTTAGCCTTCAAAATAATGATTTTTTTTTTATTGAAGCTCCTCTAGTATCAAAGTAAATCTTTTAGTCATAGATAATGGGCTCAGGAAAGAAACCAAAATAGCTCAGCTGTGGGTGAAAAATGGAACAGGTTTGTTCTAAACTGCCAAGGCTGTCTCCAGAGAAAGCAAGAAAAAGCAACAGGGGAAATGATCCCCAGGGCCAAATGGGAACAGGAGAAAAGGGGGCCTGGGGGCAGGGACTGAGGGAGCCCAGAGGCTAGCACTGTCCTTGACAAGCCAATAGGCACCACTGTCACTTGTTCAAGGAAGGACTACAAGCTCCCTCAGCCAGAGGCAAGGAGAATGACACCCCCACCCCTACCCCCCCAACCACCCCCATCCCCGTGAGCAGGAACTTTCCTCAAGCACTCGAGGGGATGGATGCCCCTGCCTAAATGCCCAACCCTAGGGAAATGACCCACCTGGGGAAATAGAATCTCCATTATAGAATATTTCAGTTTTTGTATAGTTTATCCAAATAGCTAAGGCTTAAAGTGAGCAAAGATGAAGCTAACAAATATTACTGTTAATCTGAATAGACCTTATGAATCTATAAATCTTATTTATCAAATACTTTATTTATCAAACATATGTTGTTACTTATCTAAATTCTCTAGAAGCTTGATGTTGAACACTTGGCAAAGACATAAGTACTTAGGTGTAATTCCCTAAGTCAGCTTTGTTAATCTGAATAGGTCTTTATAACCTTAAATTTCTATCACCACATAGAATATATTCTAAAGCAGAGTTGAATCACATATACAGTATGTTGTAACAAATATAACCTTACATTTCTATTACAAAATTCCAAAATATTTGAGACTTATTGCTTCCTTAGTCTAAAAGAAGATACAATGAAGAGAGCTCATTAGGACTAAGAAGTGTCATATGGTATGTATTCTTTAACCTTAGTAAAGATGGTTGCGAGCCATGTGGCCATCTATACCCAATGAAGTCACTAACCAAGATGAAAGAAAGCCACATGGTTGCTGTTTAAAGCATGTTTTCCTGAATAAGAATTGAATCTAAGCTACATGCATATACACACAAAGTTATATACAGGTTACATTCTATATATGTAGTTGGACTTTGCTTTGGGCCACCAGCTCACAAAAAAAACATGGAAACTTATTATTAATTATGAAAGCTCAGTCTTAGCTGAGGCTTGTTTCTAACTAGCTCCTACAACTTAAATTAACCCATTTCTATTAATTTACTTCTGCCTTGTGGCTTTATTACCTCATCTCTGTATTGCTTATCCTGCTTGCTCTGAGTCTCCTAACATCTCCATCTTCTTCTTCCCAGTGTCCTCTCTACTCAGAAATCCTGCCTAGCTATTGGCCATTCATCTTTTTATAAAATCAATCAGAGTGATACATCTTCACAGTATACAAAAAGATTATTTCACAACATATATACCATGTATGAAATTTTAATTATAAGCCTTTTATTATAAGCTTAAAGTCAAATTTTATTACAAAGTATATAGATTTTAAATCATGCCCAATTCACAAATCCTGAGATGAAAGTTTAAAGCATAATCTTAAGATAGCATTATTTTTTTGTGAGAGCAGGGTAAAAGTAATCATAGAGATAAAAGATTTTTAAGAGTGGGGAAGTAGAACCTTAGATGTAAGAGATAAGAAAAATGTAGCAGAACAAGTTTAGGTAGAAGATATTTGAGGATCATTTGTGGCCATAGCAGTTGTATTTGAGAGAATTTGGAAATCAAGTTTTCATAGGAATGGTCCCCATAGATTCATGTGTTTGAATGTTTGGTCATAGGGAGTGGCACCACTGGGAAATGTAGCCTTGTTGGAGAAGGTGTGTCACTGGGGGTGGGCTTTGAGATCTCACAAGCTCAAACCAGGTCTATTGGCTCATCAGTTCTCTTCCTGCTGCCTTCAGATCAAGATATAGAACTCTCAGCTACCTCTCCAGCACCACATCTGCCTGCATCCCACTATGCTTCCAACCTGTAAGCTAGCCCCAATTAAATGTTTTCCTTTATAAGAGTTGTCACAGTCATGGTGTCTCTTAACAACAGAAACCCTAACTAAGACAGAAATTGGTACCAGGGACTGGGGTATTCTGTGATAGGCCTGGTCATACTTTTATTTGGAGGAATGTGGACTTTCGGACTTCAGATTAGAAAAGTGGTTGAATGCTTTTGTGGAGTTTAATGGGTCATAGTAGTAGGGGCATGGAAGACAGTAATGCTGAGGGTGATTTGAACTGTAGGGAACCAGCTCAAGAAGTTTCAGAGGAGAATATTTGTATGTGGCTTAGAGACTATTCTTGTGATAGTTTGGCAAAGAATAGGGCTGCTCTTTGCCCTTGTCCAAAAAAATCTGCCTGAGGCTAAGTTGAAGAGTTTTGGATTAGTTGTGTTGGCAGAGAAAATTTTAAAACAGCCTAGTATTGACTCTGTCATGAGGTTATTGTTAGGATTCTGCCACTCCTCCAGGTGCATGACTGCACATGCGCAGTTCAGTAGCCAAGTAAGGGGCCTTATGTCTTACATCATTTTACGTTTTATGTCATCTATGCACAGTGTGGTCACGCAATCTGCACATGCGTGGCATAGCTCCATAAGCCCACATGCACATGTGCAGGGAAATCCTTAAATAGCCAATCACAGACTCCTCCTTTCTCTTCTGCACTCTCCTCCTCCACCCTCTCTCCCTTCTTCTTTCACAGACCTGTAACCTGAGATATATTTCCTCGCATTGGACCCCCAGAGGGTCCTTGGGCTGCATACCATGACTCGTTCTCTCTTGATGAAGCATTGAATGCTATCTGGACTCCCAGGGAGTCCTCTGGTACATACACTCCCAGACCTTGCCCCTCCCTTGATGAAGGGTGGGGTAATTTGTGCTGATAATTTATGCCAGTCCATAGATTACCTACTCTCGGGGACACCCAAGATGGGAGTCTTGGATCCCATTTGTTATTTTAATTTTTTTTTCTCTTAACTACAGTCATGGGACATAAAAGGCTTTCTCCTCTTGGTCCCACTCCTCTGAGAAATGCCTTAAGTATCCCCACTTTACATAAATATGGCCATTAATAGCTGCTTGAACCCTGATATTTCATGGGAATTATCTAACTTCTGCCAGCGAATGGGCAAATGAAAAGAGTTACTTTATCCCCACGCTTTTACCTAAGCTCTGAACCCTCCCTTTCTGAGTCTTTCTCTCCTGCCCACGTGCAACCTGAACCTGAGGAATCTCTGACTCCAAAGAATTTCTGTTTATCTAACCTCCACTCTATTCTCCAGTACCAAGTGGGCTGCTCCTGCCCTACTCTGGCTCCCACTTTCACTCTTACTGTCACCAATTCTCAACTACCCTGAGAAGCACAAACAGGTCTGGAAGCAGGCTAGGATACATGCAAATGAGTTTATGATCAGGACCCACATTGGGATCATAACAATCTGTATAGCTCTCTAGCCAGAGATCAGATTATAATCTGCCTCCTGGAGGGTCTTCCTAAAGCTGTCCTCATACCAGCAAACTATCAACAACAACACCAAAAAAGTAATTCAAGATACAGAATAAAATCTGTATCCCCTGTCTCCCAGAGCTTCCCAGCATCAGGGCTAAGCTTAAGCGTCTGGAGAGAGGGCTCCTGACCCCACAGGTGGAAGTTTCAGCTGTGGCATTTAAGGTACCATGGGGGAGATGAGAAAGCCCATGAACAGAATTGCCAAATGCTATCTGAGCGGCTGCATAAGGGCGTCCAGGTCCCTGTTTTAAATGTGTGCTAGAAAAGGCCACTCAAGCTAGTGTGTGCCCTGCCCCTTGGTTCAAAAAGGCACCTAGATAGATAACTGGTCATCTGACTGCCCTCATGCACCTCGTGGCATGAGGGCATCAGAGACCTCCAGCAGACCTCCTAGGCTTGGCCACAGGCTCACAAGGAATCCAGGATGCAGCATGGAGTGATCCATTTCCTTCCTGTTGGACACCGAGCCACTTATTTAGTCCTGAGGGAGTTTTGGGGTCCCACCTCTCCTCATTTCCCTACTGTCAGGGTAGGGGGACAGCCTTATCCACCTCATCAGACCCCACCACTTAATTGTACTTTCAGGGGTACCTAATGGGAAGAGATTTTCCAGCTAAGTTAGGAGCTTTCATTTCATTGCTCACTCCATGTGCCTCACTACAAACCGGTCAGCAGTGCTTCTCCTCCTCATGCACAGGGACACAGACAGGGCCTGCTCTCTCTCAAGTTCCAGAGGACATCAGGATCCACTGCCTTGTCACCAACTCCAGAAGAATAAGGTCTCACCCTACAAGCTTTTCTCTTCCTGGTTCCCTCTTCTAATTAACTACTAAGCTAATTGTTACAGGATCACCATAGAGCTGGAGTCCAAGGACCATCAAGTATATACCCAGGTGGTAAGGAACAGTAACAGTCCAAAGATATTTACACCCCTAGAATCAAAAGGGTCTGGGCTCTGCAAAAACAGACTTTAATATAACAATCTATTGCTGTTAAATGTTCTCAGCAATTGATCACCTGTGTCTCCTGGATGCTAAACTAATAAAGAAAACAGGTGCCTTAAAATAATCTGTCTCTGATAAGGCCTATCTCAGGTAAAAATTAAAAGCATATTCCAAGTCTCTTCTCTCTCTCTCTCTCTCTCTCTCTCTCTCAACACTAACCAATACAGCAGAGTACTAAAACATAAAATAATATGGTCACCAGCTCAAGATTTTAAATTTCTTATGGCTGCTTCTTAATATGTTTACATTTTTTTCTAAGCTCCAGAAACCAGCTTGAATCCATCTGGACAGGTCAGATCTGCTTTAGATAGGTGCAACCCAAACTTTCCTGGTCCCGGGACCCCTTCCCTCACCCTGAGAACCCCCTCAAAGTAAAAAATAAAAATAATAATAATTCCTTTTTCTAAGCTTTTCTCTGTCTCGCCACCACTCTCTCAGACTCAAGCAGCCAGAGTCCCAAGCCAAGAAAGATGGACAACTCTGAGGCAGCAGATAATAGCCCACTATTCCAGGATGCCTAACTGCCTCAGAAGCACCCTTCTCTACACCCCCCACAAGAGTCAACCAATGCCCACCAAGTCAGCTAGAAGCAGTTTTTTGGGAGAAACAATGCCCCTATTCCTGTTTGCCTGCTTTTTAATAAACAAAAAGTCTGGAATGCTAGGATTCTGCCACTCCTCCAGCTGCATGACCACACATGCACAGTTCAGTAGCTGAGTAAGGGGTCTTGCGTCATCTGTGAGCAGCACGGTCACGCAATTTGTGCATGTGTGGTGTAGCTCCATAAGCTCACATACCATACCCATATGCAGGGAAATCCTTCAAAAGCCAGTCACAGACTCCTCCTCTCTCTTCTGCTCTCTCCTCCTCCTCACTCTCTCTCCTTGCACACTTCTTTCACAGGCCTGATCACTCTCTTCTGTGACCCCTCCTCCTCCTCATAAAGCTCTGACAGTGGGTCTTGTCATGCCTCCTGACCTTTCCTCACAGAGTAAAAGTGGTGCATTTAAAAGCAACAGTTATTAGTGTTCACTCTTATGAAGGTCTATAATAAAAAGGAACAAAATGAGCAAGAAGAAATGCAAAATGTACAGTACAAGAAGAAAGGGGCATCAGGAAGTAAATGGAGCTAAATCTGTGTTTGAAGAGATAAACAGATTAAAGAAAAGCCTGATGTTAAATGGAATAAAGGTGTGGTGACCTCTGGGAAAGATCCCAACCAGATAAACTTCCAATTTATGAAAAAGCATTAAAGAAAAGCTCAGAGCTGGGTGTGGTGGTGCACACCTTTAATCCCAAACAGAGGTAGACAGATCTCTGAGTTCAAGGCCAGCCTGGTCTAAAGATCAAGTTTCGGGACAGCCAAAATTAGGCAGTAAAGGAAACCACCAAAAACAGAAAGCTGGTGTAATTGAACAAAGGGACCATCCATGTTCCAGTCCCAGAAAGCAGCAGAACTTGGTAGCTTCAGCCATGTGGCTCTGACTTTAGAATCAAGAATAGAAGAAAGGGGTTATGAAATCTCCCTCCATGACTAAGGAAAGTGGCTGAGGCCAGAAATGTGTCAGGGGTGTCCCTACACGGAGGCCAAGAGAGGCCATTGTGTGAAACTGTGAAGTTTGAAGCATGGATTGCCTTGGAGATCCCAAAATGTTGGAGATGCCAGGAAGTAGAATCTGCTCAAAAGAAAGAAGCATGTTGCAGTCAACAAAGCTGAAAGGAGTTGAAGATCTGAAGACCATTTTGATATCAGACATGGAGATGCAGAGTTTGAATTTTGCCCAGCTGGTTTTTGGTCTTGCTTTTGTCCAGTATGACACCATGAAGAGAGCCTATGAGAGGCTATTAGTGAAAGCTCAGTATCCCACAGGCCCCAATATCAAATTTAGTTCAATCATTCCCTGTCAGCACTGAAGAATCTCACCTACAAAGCAATTAAAAGACTTAATGCCTGTTGTTAAAAACAACACTATTCAGGATGTGATCAAGGATAGAACAGCTTCAGTAGATAAAACAAAAAGTTCATGAGAGACCAGAAAATAAGTATTTTGGCAAATTGCTATAAATGATCAGAGACCAAAGCTAAAAATACAATTAAATGGCATTGAAATTGAAGTTTTAGTAGACACAGGAATGGATGTAACGATAATTTCACCAAAATCTTGGCATTCATATTAGCCTCTTCAGTAGGTAAATGTTCAGCTTCTAGGGATTGGAACTTTATTTCAGGTAAACCAAATTACAAGATAGGTCAAGCATATAGGGCTTAAAGGATAGAAGGGAAAATTAAAGCCATATGTTGCTAACATACCAATGAATTTATGGGGACATGATTTGTTGCAGCAATGGAAAATACAGATTAACATGCCTTCAATCTCAGAAACAAACCAGAAAATAAAGAATACTTCTGAGAAAAATATTAAAAGGTATTATCAAGAATAGTCACAGACTGTTCAGGTTGTATGTAAGCAGGAAACAACAGCACTTGGTCTTTCAAAGGTACCAACAGCCCTACCTTTAAAATGATTGACTGACAAACCTGTGTGGATGGAACAATGGCCTTTGACATCAGAAAAATTACAGGTCCTAGGACAGCTGGTACAGGAGCAGCTAAATGCTCAGCATATTTAGGAATCAACCACTCCTTGGAATTCTCCTATATTTGTTATTAAAAAGAAATCTGGAAAATGGAGAATGGTAACAGATCTGAGAGCTATAAATAAGATGACTCAGCCAATGTGCTCTTTACAGCTTGGGATTCCTTTGCCTTTTTTAATTGTCTAAAGGATGATCTATTATAGTAATTGATTTTAAAGATTGCTTTTTTTTTTTTTTTACTATCCTTGTACTTTACTTGTACTTTTTACAAGAACAGGACAGAGAAAAATTTGCCATTATATGGATGATATCTTACTGGCTGATTCAGATGCAGATGTCATAGAAAAAATATTTGATGAAGTAAAGAGAATTTTGCCTTGCTGGGGATTACAAATTTCTCCTGAAAAAAAAATACAAAGAGGAGATTCTATTAATTATTTAGTATATAAGATAGGTTTGCAGAAAATTCAACTACAGAAAGTACAAATCAAGAGAGATCAATTACTAACTCTTAATGATTTTCAAATTTTACTGGGAGATATTAACTATGTGGGCTATGGTCCACAATTGGATTGACTACTCAAGAGCTAAGTAATTTATTTCAAACTTTACAAGGTGATAAGGACTTAAATAGTCCAAGAAAATTATCAGCTGAGGCTGAGAAAGAATTGGCTCTGGTAGAAAAGGAATTACAGAATGCACATGTGGATTGCATGGATTCAGAGCTTTATTGTATCCTAGTCATTTTACCTTCTACTCTTTCTCCTACAAGAATTCTTATGCAGAGAGAAGGTAATACTTTTGAAAGTATTTTTTTTAAAAGGTAATACTTTTGAAAGTATATTTTTACCACACAAACAGAGTAAAAAAACTAAAGACATATGTACAAAAGATATCTGAATTGATTCTGAAAGGAAAATTGAGACTTCATCAATTAGCAGGAATACACCAAGCAAAAATTGTGGCACCTTTTACTAATGCTGAAATTGCCTCATTATAGGCAGAAAATGAAGATTGGCAAAGAACTTGCAGTAATTTTGGGGGAGAGATTAGCAACAAATGTCCAAAAACTAAGAGACTACAGTTTATAAAAATAAAAAAAAAGACCTAATCAGCCGGGCAGTAGTGGTGCACGCCTTTAATCCCAGCACTCAGAAGGCAGAGGCAGGCAGATCTCTGTGAGTTCAAGGCCATCCCAGGCTACAGAGTGAGTTCTAGGAAAGGCACAAAGCTACACAGTGAAACCCTGTCTCAAACCCCCCCCCAAAAAAAGACCTAATCAGATTCTCCCTCATATAATAAATTAAGAAAGTCAGGTTATAAGTCAGGAAAAATAAAGTGGATCAAAGCCCTTATGATTCAGTTCAAAAGTCAGAATCATATGCTATTCTCATGGTATTGTGGGATTTTCAAGAACCTCTTAATATAGTTACTGACCCTCAATATGCAGAAATAGTTGTTTTACATATTGAAACTGCCAAACTTATTCCAGATGATTCAGAATTAACTTTGTTATTTATTCCATTATGACAAGTAAAATATCCATTTCATATAATACATATCAGATACCATACCTGTCTACCAGGCCCTCTGGCACAAGACAATGATGAAAATGATCAGCTCTTAATAGGAAATGTGGTAGAACCCTCAGAATTTCATAAGAAACACCATGTTAATAACAACAGTTTGAAAAAAAAGTTTTTCTATTACTTGGCAACAAGCCAAGCAAATTCTAATGTAATGTCCTACTTGTTTTTTGTGTAACCAAACTCCATTACCTGTAGGAAGTAAACCAAAAAGTATTCAAGGAAATGAAATTTGGTAAATGGACATGTTTCATTTTGCAGAATTTATAAAATTAAAATATGTGTATCATACCATAGATACATATTCAGGATTTCAATGGGCAACTGCTTTGAGTTCTGAAAAGGCTGGCTCTGTAATTACATATTTATTAGAAGACATGGTCATCATGGGGATACCTGTACAAATTAAGACTGACAATGCTCCAGCATATGTCTCTAGTAAAATGAAACTGTTTTGTTGTTGGTTTTTTTGCATACTATAACATAAAGCATATTACATGTATACCAAACAATCCTACAGGACAAGCAGTTATAGAAAGGTCTAATCACACTTTAAAAGATAAGCTTAATAAACAGAAAGAGGTAATAAAGACCCCCAGAAACAGATTGCACAGTGTTTTATTAACTTTAAATTTTTTAAATGCTAATGAAAAGGAATAGCCAATGCAGAGAGACATTGGATAATAGGGGAAAAAACTGCTGAATTAAATCAGCCTGTGTATTTTAAAGATGTGTTGACCTCCACCTCCAAATGGAAACCAGAATATGTGTTACATTGGGGAAGAGGTTTTGCTTTTTGTTTCTACAGGAAAATTAACATTATGGATACCATCAAGAATGATAAAGGTTAGATTCTAACAGGAGAGACCTCTTGATTAAGGAGAGGTGCTAGTTCATCAAACATCTTGGTCATTCAATCCTAATTAGCTTATAAGACTAACAAATGCCTTTCATTTGATCAGGTATGAAATTTTTTAATTAAAAGATAATATTTTTCAGTTTCCAAATAGACATTTTGCCTTAACAAAGATATAACCTGTCAAAAACTGAACTTGCCAAAATTAAGGTTGGGGCAGGATTTTGTTTTTTTCTTTCTGGGAGCATAAAAACATCCAGCTGAGGAATCTAAAGACCACTGGACTAATGAAACATCTGAAGAAGAAGGACAAATCATCAACTGAAAATGTCCCAAGAAAAAAAGTAAATTGGCCTAATGGTATATAGCACACCTCCAACAGGGTAGAATTTCATAAATCTTCCAAATGCTTGTTTTTTGCTGCTCTGCACAAACGTAAAAGGCAAATATCTTTTTGTGGTCCTAATTCAGTTAAAAATCAAAGTTGGCTTTGGAGTTGGAATGTGGCTCTCTACTTCTCTAAACCTATGCATGTGTGTTAAAGGAAAATTCAAAACCTCGGTCTCATGTCAGAAGAGCCACCTGGTACAGGACAGAAGAAAACCAAAATTAAGGGACTACTCCATTGCCACTAATCTCATAATCTGTTGTTGATTGTTTTGCTCTTTTGGGGGGCCCACCAATCAGCTCCCAAATATATCCCACATGGAGGCTTACTCTTAATTAAAAATGTCTTGCTAAGACAACTTATTTCTAGCTAGCTTTCCTTAACTTAAATTATTCCATCTACCTTTTGCCTCTGAGATTTTCCTTTCTCTTACTGCTATATGTCTTACTTTCACTTTTTACTCCATGACTGGCTGTGACTGGGTGGCTGGCCCCTGAAGTCTTCGACTCCTTGTTCTCTTGCTCTTTCTTCTTTTTCTCCCAGATTTCTCCTGCTTATCCTCTCTGTCTGCCATCCCTGACTATCCTTTCTCTTGCCTTGCTATTGTCCATTCAGCTCTTTATTAGACCATCAGGTGTTTTAGACAGGCAAAGTAACACAGCTTCACAGAGTTAAATAAATGCAACATAAAAGAATGCAACACATCTTTGCATCATTAAACAAATGTTCCACAGCATAAATAAATGTAACACATCTTAAAATAATATTCTACAACACTTCCCCCTTGCTGTGAGATGATGCTGTTGTACACTGGTTTCACAAAACACTAATTGGCCAATAGCCAGGCAGAAAGTATAGGTGGGGCAAGCAGACTAAAGGAATTCTGGGAAGAGGAAGAGCAGAGTCATGAGTCACCAGCCAGACATAGAGGAAGCAAAATGTGAAAGCAGAACTGAATAAAGGTACCAAGCCACATGGCTAAACAAAGCTATGAATTATAGGTTAGTTTAAGTGTAAGAGCTAGTCATTAATAAGCCTGAGCTAATGGCCACACAGTTACAATTAATATTAAGCCTCTGTGTGATTATTTTATAAAAGGCTGTGGGACTGTGGGTGAGAGATTTGTCTCAACCATGGGCCAGGCAGGACACAGGAGAACTTCAGCTACACCCTCTTTTTGTCTAAATAAAAAGAAAGATTTTGGGAAACCGGAAGTAGCTTGTCACCCTCACTCGCAGCAATTCCGATGACTGTCCACAATCTGTACCTATTTGACCGGAATGGAGTGTGTCTACACTACAGCGAGTGGCACCGCAAGAAGCAAGCGGGGATCCCTAAGGAAGAGGAGTACAAGCTGATGTATGGGATGCTCTTCTCCATTCGTTCCTTCGTCAGCAAGATGTCCCCGCTAGACATGAAGGATGGCTTTCTGTCTTTCCAAACTAGCCGGTACAAACTCCATTACTACGAGACGCCCACTGGAATCAAGGTTGTCATGAATACTGACTTGGGCGTGGGACCTATCCGAGATGTGCTACACCACATCTACAGTGCGGTCAGTGTCAGCCGGGAACCCTTCTCCCAGAGCCCTAGGAGACCCTCAAGGTCTCTGCCCTAATCCTTTTGTATTACATCCCTGTTGGACTCAGTTTTCTCCAGAGCCTTCTGCTCCTTCAACAGTAATAACTATTCCTAAGGGAGAGGTTGAGTGTTTTTAATGATTCAATTTTAATGATATGTATTATGTAGAGGGGGTTTATGCATGTGAGCACAGGTGTCTGTGGAGGGCAGAAGAGGGTGACAGATCCTCTGGAGCTGGAATTACAGGCAATTGTGAGCCATTCAACTTGGGTGCTGGGCGCTGACTGTCCTCTGCAAAAGCAGTATGCTTTCTTAACTGCTGAGCCATCTCTCCAGCCCCCCTCCGTGTATTCTTACATCCCTGAGGTTATACCAGGTTTGAGATTGAAAAATGAGAAGTGTCCCAAATCTGGCTCACACACCCTCCTCTCCACAGCTGTATGTGGAGTTGGTCGTGAAGAATCCTCTGTGCCCACTGGGACAGACTGTGCAAAGTGAGCTCTTTCGCTCCCGGCTAGACTCCTATGTCCGATCTTTGCCCTTCTTCTCTGCCCGAGCTGGCTGAAACATCTACCTCACCCCTCAGAAGAATCTGTGACTGTCTGGACCCTTGTGACCTGTGGCCCCCTGAGCCCTTCCACCTCCCTGTTTCCTCCAAGAGCTTCAACCTGAAGGCCCACCACCCACTGCCTCCAAGTCGTAGGAATGAAGCCCAAAGGAGTCCTTGACAGTTTTATCCCCTGCCTGACTCTATGAGGAACACAGAATAAACTCTTTGTCACCTTCAAAAAAATAAAAAAATAAAAAAATAAAAAAATAAAAATAAAAATAAAAAGAAAGATTTTAACTTTAACATAGTAAAACTATACATAACAAAAACAGTTATCAAGTCGGAATTACATTTCCCATATTCTGTCCATTTGTAATTAACATATTCAGAGAAAATAATGCATTATCTATCCTATATTAGTGAATCCAAAGTGTTACACCTAATTTACTTTCTATCATAACTAAGGAAAACTGCAACTATAACTATCTAGTCTTCAACTCCATCAAAGACCCAGAAGGATGTAATATTATCTAACAACAGAGAGATTTGGCTGCCTGGACATTCGCCCAGAGTTCCGCGGCAACATTGGGGCATCCATCTTCAGCCTACAGGCCCAGAACATCTGGGAAACTTTTCAGTTCTGAAGCAGGAAATTTGAAGGACTGTCCTGCCTTGTATTGGCAAAGTTCAGCAGTCACTTTTCTCTGTGTCCTGAAGAATATCTGGCAGACTCTTGTGTAAAGCAGGAATTTTGAAGGACTGTCCTGCCTTGTTTTGACAAAGTTCAAAAGTCTTTTTTCTATGTGTCCTGCATGTCCAGTCTACACAGCACAATGTCAGCAGTCAAAGGCAAGAACAGTTTCTTTACCCAGTGGCTAACCTTGCCACAATGAAAGCAAAATCCATAAGGAGTTTCTTCAATGTCCATTATCTCTGAAGTATATTGGTGCTGCCAGGAGCAGATGTGTCTCATTGTCATGAGAAACCTTAGGTTAACAAAGTATTTTAAATGTCATATTATATAGGTCTTTGAAGTATTTGAAGACCATTTATCTATCTAAATATTTAATCTTGAAAACATACCTAATGTGTCTATAAGTTTGATTATTATAGATTAACTACTAACCTCATTTCTTAATTATACATTGTGTAGCAGGGTCCTTGCTGTTGTTCCCTTTGGGGGTGGGGGCCAAGTAGGCGCAGAGTTAAACCACACAGACTCCAGGAGAATGTCGAAACAACAAGCTTAGTTTATTCAGGAAGAGGCAAGTCTTATATACCCTCCACCCCACCCTTGGGGGAGGGTCTGATGAATATGCATCTGCTGGTGTGACATGGCTGCCTCTCCTTGGTCCAGGTCATCTCCAGATCATGTTTCAGCTGCTGTTGTTAAAACCATCAGGCAGACCCAGGCTGGCTCACACAAAGTATCTTTTTTACTTGTTTGGGCCATCTGGCCCTCAAGCCGGTTAGGGATGAGTCATCCCACATATCCACCCTTTTTATTATTTTATAGGACATGCACAGTGGGAGCTAGGGTGCATTACCCTAACCTTGTTGACCCCACCTCAGGAGAGCTCAGCATAAGGGACTGTGCCTGTCTTAGATTGGCTTGCCAAACAAGCTCGTATCCGTCATTGACTACCAGCCCTGGAAGAGCATCAGTCCTGGAGAGCTGTCCGGGTGGTGGGCTTTAGGCAGTAGCCTTGTGTATCTCAATGAGCCATATGTGCATTATCTCTCTAGGAGGACTTTGATCTAGGTATCTGAGAGCCAATAAAACCTGTAGGGTCGCCTTTGTGGCCGCCTTCTATTGGTGAACCTGTTGCAGAAGATATTTGAACAAGAGAAGGATTAGTCAAAATTTTCAATCTCAAGGACATGGTTGGGGTCCCAGTCATTTTTATCGCACCAATCGAAGTCCTTCTGGTGATGTATAATCAACCTTGTAGGGGGTGAGGCAATTGCTTAATATCTAGGGTCACATGCCAGTGATGACATGACCTTTACTAATACCACAGTAGCAGGGTAAATCATACATTACCCCCTGAAGTTTCTTCTTTGTCCAAAGTCTCTTGGTCTGTTGCTGGACGCACATCTCTGGAGGGTACCCATATCGGTGTGGTGGTATTCTGGGGAAAAATGTAAGCATATCCTCTCCCCAGGTTAATAGGGGAACAGAGTGTTACCACTGAAGGGTGATAGGATCCCTTCAATGCACCAAGGGCAATGGTGTCTCCCAAAGTAGGTAAATAAGTGTTTTGTCCAATTTGGGCTTGTGTGACAGGGTTGACATATGGTTCTCAGCCCATAAGCATCTTGAGAGAAACAGCAATATTGTACTGTATATTAAAATGAGCCTGAGCCTCAGCCTGGTCATCATAGGCAGCTTGCCAATTAAGGAAGACCATAGGCTTCAACACAGCCTTCATCAAATGGTGCCAATCATAATAAGTCTGTAAATGCATTGCTCACTGCCGTAGGACTTGCTCAAAATATGGTTAGTCAGAACCTTATTCATTAGCAGCCTTACGGACCAAAGATGGGTCTGCAAGAGGGGTAGGTATCCATGGCTGGTTGGCCACATCAGGGCCCACATTAACTGGAAACGCCATGGTGGGCATGTATGGCACCATAGGTGGAATAGGCTGGGAGGCATGCGGAGCAGCTGTCTCAGCAGGCAGACATGCAGTCAAATCATTCTGAGGATACTGCAGTGGGGGGGTAGCTGCTCGAGGCACGGGGGAAACAAAGAGAGGGGCTGCCGGTATAGGCTTAGATGCTGCAGCAAGCATTTCCTCTCTCTTTCCATCCCTTTCCTTCACTTTACGCCTATTCTCGTGCCTCTCCTTGTCAGCAGAGGCAGAGTAAATATCAGTCATGGATGGAATGAAGGCATAGATAAGTTATTGTTACATTGTTTCTGGTAGTGTTTGTTGTGGGCCTCAGTAGAGGATGACTTTAGGCCAGCACTTAGTCAACAAAATGGGCATAACAAACAATTGGAGGGTTGCTCTTGAGGCCACTTCACTGTTTCTGGCCAGGAACAACAGAATTCTTATCCAAAGATCAGGTTCCCACATGATCTTTGAAAAGATCTCTGGAGCAAGCACTATTAACTGCTGATTTATCTCTTCAGGCATCACAACCCATAAGTACATGCATGCATTTACAAATACACATATACATACATACACACACACACACACAAACACACACACATATATACACACACACACACACAACTAAAAATAGTCAGACTGTGGCTGTTGTTTTCCTGAGGATCCAGCCCTTATGTGGAAATGCTAGGCAAGCCTGAACAAAAGTATATGCCACCCTACTGTACAAACAGATTCACAAACAAGACAAACAGAAAGAAGAAAGTGGGGGTCCCAGCAATTGCCTGCTGAAAGGACCGAATTTACACAACGTAGAGGAGCCTACTCACCGAAATATACCGCTCAAGGGGGCTTCTCAACCAGTGCCGCACATGAGTAAAGGGAGACCAACAGACCCTGTTCCAGTACCAAATGTTCCGCGTTTCAGCACCAGATGTAGCAGGGTCCTTGCTGTTATTCCCTTTGGGGGTGGGGGCCAAGTAGGTGCAGAGTCAAACCACACAGACTCCAGGAGAATGTCGAAACAACAAGCTCAGTTTATTCAGGAAGAGGCAAGTCTTATATACCCTCCACCCAACCCTGGGGGAGGGTCTGATGAATATGCATCTGCTGGTGTGACATGGCTGCCTCTCCTTGGTCCAGGTCATCTCCAGATCATGTTTCAGCTGCTGTTGTTAAGACCATCAGGCAGACCCAGGCTGGCTCTCACAAAGCATCTTTTTTACTTGTTTGGGCCATCTGGCCCTCAAGCCTGTTAGGGATGAGTCATCCCACAACATTGCATTTTTAAATGAGTTGCATAAGCACCAATACCCCAAACAAGAGTAGAAATATATATACAATGTAACAAAATTAACTTTAAATTTGTATCACTATACCAAAATTTATGTCAATGTAAAATATCTGAGGTTAATAGTTGTCATTTTATTCTGTATTCCTGTATTCCCCTAAATATAACAAACACCCATGACCCACCAAATAACCAAAAGCCTCCAATACCCTTCTTAGGAATGTGGGCACCATGTTCTCCAAACTGCTTCCTGCTCTTTGTGACCAAAGACATCTTTAAGGATCCCTGAGAAATTTTGAGATAATGGTCAAGTCCTGGGAAGACCAGTTATAACCTTTGTTGATATATATCACTTCTCAAGATTCAAGAGGTCTCCCTTGATCAAACCTGATCCATATTATTCCTGAAGGAATCCACAACCTCTCATCTCCTGTGGGAACAAAGCTTGAGAGTATTTTTGATTTCCATTTGACAAATTTATTTTTTTATTTCTTTTTTAAAGTTAAGGCATTCCTAAAGTATCTAGATTGGGTGGCCAAACATCCTCCATGGCATCAGGGGTCCCCAGAGGCACAGGCACCACCTGCACTGATTGGAGGAAGAGGTGAGTGACTGGTATCCCAGCCAGAATACCCTGGTCTCAAGACTCTAGGCCCTGAGGCACATTATGTGCCCCCTCCCCCTTCCATCTCAACCCCAGCAACTGCTCAGCAAGTAAGACGCCTGCAGGCAGGCCACTCTACCAACACCAACCCCAATTGGACTCTATAACCTAAAAGACTGACCTCACCCACATAGCCCACTATCCTCCCTGAGCCAAACATCCCCTGCAGCATCAGTGACCCCCAGAGGCACAGACACCACCTGCATCAATTGGAGGAAGAACAACCCCTAGAGTAACAAGCACCAGCTGCACCAATTGGAAGAAGAGCCTCCCTGTGAACAGCCCTCTCCAGTAACATCAGCAGACCCTACAGGCACAAGGACCACCCATACCAGTTGGAAGAACAAACACAGGCAAAACCTACACCAGTTGGAAGAACAGACCCCATAGGCACAAGTAAAACCCACACCAGCAAGAAGAACTGGTCTGTTTGCTGGATCTAGTCACTCAAACCTACAAACTTCAGCTGAGAAAACACTACCCAACTGACAACCAGCCAATCACCAGAACCCTTGGCCATTCAGGCCAAAGACAATAAAGGAAATAGACAATAAAGGAACAAAAGATCTATCCAACAAAGATATCACAAGAATCAACACATATACCTATAATTACCCCAAACCCAATGGGTAGATGACAGTGTAAGAATACAGTCAACAACATAAAAAGCAACATGGCACCACCAGAACCTAGTGGTTCTATAACAAGAAGACCTGAACATCACAATGCAGATGAAGCAGAAGAAAATGACCTTAAAAATAACTTTATGAAGATGATAGAGGCCCTTAAAGAAGAAATGAAAAATTCTCTTAAAGAAATCAAAGAAATGGGGTTGGGGATTTAGCTCAGTGGTAGAGCGCTTGCCTAGCAAGTGCAAGGCCCTGGGTTTGATCCTCAGCTCAAAAAAAAAAAGAAATCAAAGAAAAGACAAACAAAAAATGGAAGAAATCAATAAATCCCCTAAAGAAAGCCAAGAAAGCCAAGAAAAAAAATCAAAGAGGTAAAGGAAACAGTTCAAGACTTGAAAATCGAAATAGAAGCAATAAAGAAAATACAAACTGAGAGAATTCTGGAAATGGAAAATTGGATAAACAAACAGGAACTACAGATGCAAGCATCACCAACAGAATGCAAGAGATGGAAGGGAGAATCTCAGGCATTGAAGATACGGTAGAGGAAAAAGATTCATTGGTCAAAGAAAACATAAATCCAACAAAGTCTTAACACAAAATATTCAGGAAATCTGAGATGCCATGAAAAGACCAAATCTAAGAATAATAAGGATAGAAGAAGGAGAATTCCAGCAGAATTCTTCCAGAAGAAGGCACAGAATATATATTCAACAAAATCATACAAGAAAACTTTCCCAGCCTAAAGAAGGACATGCCTATGAAGATATAAGAAGCTTACAGAACACCAAAATGGAATAGACCAAAAAAAAAGTCCCCTACCACATAATAATCAAACCACTAAACATACAGAATAAAGAAAGAATATTAAGGGCTGCAAAGGAAAAAGGACAAGTAACATACAAAGGCAGACCTATCAGAATAATACCCAACTTCTCAATGGAGACTCTGAAAGCCAGAAGGTCCTGGACAGATGTTGTGAGGACACTAAGAGACCACAGATGCCATCCTAGAGTAATATACCCAGCAAAACTTTCAGTCACCATAGACGGAGAAAACAAGATATTCTATGACAAAACCAGATTTAAACAACACCTATCCATATTCAGCCCTACAGAAAGTACTAGAAGGAAAACTCCAACCCAAGGAAGTTAGTTACACCATGAAAACACAGGCAATAGATAATCTCACACCAGCAAATCTCGAAGAAAGGAAACATACATACACTACCAACAACTACAACAAAACCAAAAAATAACAGGAATTAACAAGCACTGGTCATTAATATCCCTTAACATGAATGGACTCATTTCTCCTATAAAAAGACACAGGCTAACAGAATGGGTATGAAAACAGGACCCATCCTGCTGCATACAAGGAACACACCTCAACTTCAAAGACAGACATTACCTCAGAGTAAAGAGTTGGGAAAATGGTTTCCAATCAAATGGACCTAATAAAGGAGCTGGTGTAGCTATCCTAATATCTAACAAAATAGACTTCAAACTAAAATGGGTCAAAAGAGATGGAGAAGGGCATTTCATATTCATCACAGGAAAAACCCTCAAGATGAAGTCTTGATGCACAAATCCTAATTCGTCTTATAATAAAAACCTGGAGCCAGATATCAAGGTGAAAGCTGAAAGTTCAGAGAAACATAGCAAGCCACAGCTAACACCTCTTACCTCACCAACTCCTCATCCTGAAAGAGCCTCTGTAAGAGCGTGAATTCCTGTCTCCTCCCACTTTATATTCCTTTTTCTGCCCTGCCATATAACTTCCTGTCTCAACCTTCCTAGTGATGGGATTAAAGGTGTGCGATCCTAAGTGTTGGAATTAAAAATGTGTGCCATCACTGCCTGGTCCTCTGTGGCTGGCTCTGTCCTCTGATCTTCAGGCAAGCTTTATTTCTTAGATTACAAACATATCACCACAAAGTCTCAATTCTGGACATATATACCTCAAATACAATGGCACTGACATTTGTAAAAGAAACATTACTAAAGCTTAAATTGCACATCAGACCCCACACACTAGTAGTGGGAGACTTCAACATCCCACTCTCACCAATAGACAGGTCTGCCAGATAGAAACTTAATAGAGAAATAAGGGAACTAAACAGATTTTATAATTCAAATGGACCTAACAGACATCTATAGAACATTCCACCCAAACACAAAAGAATGCACCTTCTTCTCAACACCTCAGAGAACCTTCTCTAAAATTGACCACATACTCAGTCACAAAACAAATCTCAATAGATTAAAAAAAAACTCAGAATAAGCCCCGTATTCTATTGGATCACCATGGTTTAAAGTTAGATTTCTACAACAACATAAATTACAGAAAGCCTACAATCTCACAGAAATTGAATAATGCTCAGCTGAATCACCACTGCATCAAGGAAGAAATAAAGAAAGAAATTAAAGACTTCCTAGCATTCAGTGAAAATGAAAATACAACATACCCAAACTTATTGGACACTATTAAAGCAATGCTAAGAGGAAAGTTAATAGCACTACATGCCTACATAAAGAATCTGGAGAAATCTCACACTAGTGACTTAACATCACACCTGAAAGCTCTAGAACAAAAAGAAGTAAACCCACCTAGAAGGAATAGATGCCAGGAAATCATCAAATTGAGGGCTGAAATCAATAAAATAGAAACAAAGAGAACAATACAAAGAATCGATGAAACAAAGAGTTGGTTCTTCAACTAAAAGATGGAGAGAGATTATTCAAATTAACACATTTGAAATGAAAGGGGGACATGAAAGCAGGCACCAAGGAAATCCAAAGACTCATTAGGTCATACTTTAAAATCCTGTACTCCACAAATTTGGAAAATCTAAAAGAAGTGGATAATTCTCTCAAGAGACAGCACTTGCCAAAGTTAAATCAAGATCAGATAAACAATTTAAATAGACCTATAACCCCTAAGGAAATAGGAATAGTGACTAGAAGCCTCCAAACCAAAAAGAAAATGCCCAGAGCAGATGGTTTTAGCACAGAATTCTACCAGACTTTCAAAGAAAGTATTAATGCCAATACTCCACAAATATTCCACAAAATAGAAGGAACATTGCCAAATTCATTTTATGAGGCCACAGTCACCCTAATACCCAAACCACACAAAAATTCAACAAAGAAAGACAATTACAGATCAATTTTTCTTATGAACCTAGTTGCTAAAAAATATTTAATAAAACACTTGCAAATGGAATCCAAGAATACATAAAAAATATTACCCACCGTGATCAAGTAGGCTTCATCCCAGAGAGGCAGGAATGGTTCAACATATGAAAATCAGTCAATGTAATCTATCATATAAACAAACTAAAAGAAAAAGAACCACATGATCATCTCATTTGATGTTGGAAAAGCCTTTGAGAAAAATTTAATACCCCTTCATGATAAAAGTCTTGGAGAGATCGGGAATAAAAGAAACATGCCTAAACATAATAAAGGCAATTTACAGCAAGTCTATAGCCAATATCAAATTAAATAGAGAGGAATTCAAAGTAATACCACTAAAATTAACAACAAGACAAGGCTGTCCATTCTCTCCATATCTATTCAACATAGCATTTTAAGTTCTAGCTAGAGCAATAAAACAACTAAAAGAAATCAAGGGGATACAACTTGGAAAGAAAGAAGTCAAAGTATCACTATTCACAGATAATATGATGCTATGCATATGCAGCCCCAAAAATCCTATCAGGGAACTCCTACAGCTGATAAACACCTTCAGCCAGGTGGCTGGATACAAAATTAACTCCAAGAAATCAGTAGCCCTGCTATATGCAAATGACAAAAGACAGAAAGAAATAAGGGAAGCAACACCCTTTATAATAGTTACAAATAACATAAAATATCTTGGGGCCTCTCTAACCAAGAAAGTGAAAGATTTGCATTATAACAACTTCAAGATTTTGAAGAAAGAAATTGAAGAAGATATCAGAAGATAGAAAGAACTTCCATGCTCATGGATTGGTAGGATTAACATAATAAAAATGGCAATCTTACCAAAAGCATTCTACAGATCCAATGCAATCTCCACCAATATTCCAACACAATTCTTTACAGACCTTGAAATGACAATACTCAACTTCATATGGGAAAACCCAGGATAGCTAAAACATCCTGAACAATAAAAGAATTTCTAGAGTTATCACTGTCCCTGATTTCAAGCTGTACTACAGGGCTATAGTAATAAAAACTGCATGGTCTTGGCATAAAAATAGACAGGTGGATCAATGTAATTGAATTGAAGACCCAGACATAAATCACACACCTATGGCCAAAACTACTTTGAGATTCCATCTTACACTTGTCAGAATGGCTAAGATCAATAACACAAGTGAAAGCTCATGCTGGTGAAGATGTGGAGCAAGGGGAACACTTATCCATTGCTATTGTGAGTGCAAACTTGTACAGCCACTATGGAAATCAATATAGTAGTTCCGCAGGAAGATGGGAATCAGTCTACCTCAAGACCCAGCTATACCACTCTTGGGCATATACCCAAACGACACTCCATCCTACAGCAAAGACACTTGCTCAACTATGTTTATAGCAGCTTTATTCATAATAGCCAGGAATTGGAAACAACCTAGATATCCCTCAACCAAGAAATGGATAAGAAAAAGTAGTACATTTACACAATGGAGTATTACTAGACTTTAAAAAAAAATTACATCATAAAATTTGCAGGCAAATGGATGGAACTAGAAAAAAAATCATCTTGAGTGAGGCAACCCAAACCCAGAAGACAAACATGGTATGTACTAACTTATAAGTGGACATTAGCTGTTAAGTAAATGATAATCACACTACAATCCACAAACCCTGAATAAGTAACAATGAGGTCTCTCAGGGGCACACATGGATCTCCCTGGGAAGGTAGATTTTACAGGTGAACTGGGGGCAGGTGGGGATGGGAACAGGAGAGCTCAGGCAGGGTAGGGGAATGGATGGATGGGGAGAGTACTAGAGGGGACAACTGGAATTGGAAGGCATGGGGTGTGGAAACCTAGTGTACTATAAACTCCCAGGATTGTGAGGGTGATCCTAACAAGGACTCCTAGTAATGAAGGATATGTACCTTGAACCAGCCCTCCTCTGTAACCAGGCAAGGCTTCCAGTGTTGGGACTGGGACACCAATCCAGCCACAAAATCTTTTATCCACAATCTATTCTGCCTGCCAGATGTGCTGGGCAATGGAGGCACCAAACTTGTGGGAGTGGCCAACCAAAGACTGGTCAATTTGAGGCTCTTGCCATGAGAGGGAGCCCATGCCTGACACTACCTGGATGACCAGGAACCTAGGATAGAAAAAAAATCAATAAAATGATTCCTAATAGTATTCTACTATACTCATAAATTGGCGCCTAGTCCAATCATCATCAGAGAGGCTTCCTCTAGCAGCTGATGGGAGCAGATGCTGAGACCCACAGCCAAACATTAAGCAGAGAGAGATCTGAAATTGGAGACTCCATTAAGTAGTTCCCCCTTTGGAGCTTGGAGAATCCTGCAGAAGAAGGGGAGGAAAAGATTGTAGGATCCAGAGGTGCTGAGGGCACCAGGAGAACATTGCCTACTGAATCAACTAAGCAGAGCTCATAGGGGCTCACAAATACTGAAGTAGCAATCACAGGGTCTGTGCTAGGTCCTCTTCATACATGTTATGGTTGTCATATGTTATACTGTGGGACTCCTAAGGGTGGGAGTGGAGGTGTCTCTGACTCTTTTGCCTGCTCTTGGCACTAGGTTACCTTCTCCATGTTCAATGAGTTGTGTAGGTACTTATTAGTGTAATTACTAAGGCCACTCCATGTAGTTAAAAGGAAGATTTATTTAGTGGGTAACTTACAAATGAAGGGATAGGTAGGTGGCGGGTTCTGGAAAAGACGCAGCGCAGTCCAGCGGTGTTCTCTGGAGAACTCTCCTTGGTCTACCTCTCGTGTCCAGGTCCAGCAAACAAGAGAGTGCCGCGTGTCCCAGTCTCAGGTCTTCAGGCCCTCCCTTGGCCCCGCCTTGTAGACGTGATAGTTACCGAAGCCGCAATGGGGGTTGGAACTTCCAGACCAAAGCTGGAATGGCTACCCACTACATCTTTTTTTGTAAACCTTCATTGTTATCTTTTAAAGCCTGTATCAGTCCCAATAATGACTCATCTTTGTTTTTATTATTAAACCAGTGTTTGAACACTGTGTGAATTATTACAATGAATGTCAAAATGGTACAGGCCAAATATGTCTGAGGAAGGTCGTATATTTCCAGGAGAATGTCATTCATCATACAGACAAAAAAGTTTTTAAATTCTTGTGAGGTAATGTTGTAAGCCATATTGCAAGAATTACTCAAAATTTGTTAGTCAATTTTAAGGTATAAAATTATCAAGTACTTTTACTTAAAATAAGACACTGCTTGGCCTATCTTACCTTTCCATGGTTCTGGGAGTGTAGCAGGACTTTTCAGCCAGAAAGAGGGGTTGGTATAGTGATAAAGCAGGTCCTGTTGAATGCCTTGGCTGGCAGCAGAGTGAGCACAGGCAGCAGGCAGTTTTTTCAGTGACCCCCTGGAGCTTCAGGGGGTGGAGACTTCCAGGCCGCTCTAAGCCCCTCTCTGCCTCTACAGACAATAGATCTGCCAGCAGGCGCAGCTCCAAACCCCCTCAATGGGGGTTGGAACTTCCAGACCAAAGCTGGAATGGCTACCCACTACAGGTACTGTCTTCAGCAATGGGGTCTTGCCATGAGCTTATGGAAAGCAACCTTGGCAATAGCCTGGGTTGTTAGGAGGTCCCTATGGAACCAGTTTGGCAAAAAAAACTTGGTTAGATGTAACCCACTCCCAGTACTGGAAGCTTCATTTTGGTGATGAGAGATATTCAGTTAGGGCTCTGTCTCTATCATTATTTGGACATTTATGTCTAAGTAACTTATTGCTAACAGAACATGAGCAGACAAAAAGAATTTTTTCACAGCCAACTCTCTTGCTGTCAGGCTAAATACTATGGTTACAAAAAACAATCATTTTACTGTTTATCTTGAAAGTTAATCTTATAAGGAATTTTAAAGGAATCACAAACATAAACTTTTATACATAAAAGACAATTTGTCGGCTGTACTTTCAATCTTAAGGATGTATACCTATTTATCAGGAAACTGAGGGCAGGGATGGGTACAAGAAGTTCATTATCACCTTTGATCAACAACCAAACTTAACAGTTGGTCTGCTTTGTATTTTTGACCTCAGTTATGTGTCCTTATAGATGTTAGACTGTTTTCTGTGGGTTTTTTTTTTTCATCTTAAAGCTATGGTCAAAACATCTATTCTAACCTGAAGTTATTACAAGGCTTTGTTTCAGCCAAATGATGCACACCGAGACTTGTGACTATATCTTTTTAGCATTAAGAGAATTGGGGCCAGCCTGGCTCCCAAAGAATCCAGTTGTTCTCCTTATATCATTAACCTGAGCTGTGATCTAAAGCAACTCCTGAGGTGGAACTCACAGGCCTTAACTGTGAAACATATCCTTGTATATACTTTTATTCATCAAAGCTCTGTATAAGCTAATGTTATTATTATCAATTAGACAGTACAGCTTAGGGAAGAAGCCATCATCATAATGACTCACAGGTAAAAATGTCCAGTAGAATGGGAAGTTTCCACTAGATAAACACATTACCTTACAGGCAGCGGGGAATTTCCCCACACCCAATTCAACCATGCCAGATATCAGAGAAAGATAGCAACAGGAAACATGCACAGGCACAGCAGAATCAAAAGACATTCTGGGGCTTGGGGTCTTGGGAGGCCTTGCCTCACCAAGATCTATCCATCAAGGGGCTGCCTCCTGGTGGGCCAACACCCTGAACCTCAGTCACTATCTGCTGCTCCCCTGACGTGGCTACCAGAAAAACAGGCCACTACTGTCTACATTACTCAGCACTACTGTCTCCCAAGTTTCCACTAAAGGGTCTATTAAGAACTGTCTAAATAATTCAACAGTTTTCCCAATCCAAAGTCTTCCACATTCCTCCAGAAAAAATAACAGGGTCTTCACAAAAACACCCCCACTCTCTCTGGAACCCATTTCTGTATTAGTTACCTTTCTGCTTGCTTGCACCTGAACACCAGAAGAGGGCACCAGATCTCATTACAGATGGTTGTGAACCACATATGGTTGCTGGGAATTGAACTCATGACCTCTGGAAGAGCAGCCAGTGCTCTTAACCTCTGAGCCATCTCTCCAGCCCTAGTTATCTTTCTGTTACTGTAGTAAGATACCATGACCACAAGCAACTTAAGGAAGAAATGCCCCATTTCAGCTATGGTCCCAGAGGAATAGGATCAGTAATGACAGGGAAGGCAAGGCAAGCCAGGAGCAGGAAGCAGAGAGATCGTATTTTTTTTTTTCTGTACATGGGAAGCAGAGGAGGGCCGCAGGGAGTGTGGTGAAGCTACAAACTTTCAGAGCTTGTCCTCAGTGATGCATTTCCTCCAGCAAGGCTCCACCTCCTAATTTGTTCTATAAGCTATACAAATAGTTCCACCAACTGGGACCAAGTGATCAAATGCATGAACCCCTAGGAAACATTTCCATTCAAACTCCACAGTGAGTACCAGCTGCACCCTTGTTATGATTTGGCCTTATCCACTAGAATTCCCGTGTTGGGACATTGGTCCCAATTCAGCAATATTGGGGAGCAGGGTCTAAGGGGTTCTGCTCTAATGAATGGACTACTGCTCTGCTACCCAAAATTACCAGTGGTTGGTGTCTGGAATTAGTGTTTCCAGGTTCTCGGTGTGTTATTCAAAGAAGTATAACAAAGGCACACAATTACAAAGAAGCAAAGAAAATGTTTCAAAAGGAAATATATAGTACAGATCAGAAGTATACTGTAAGTGGGCCACAGGAGTGAGCAAGTACTCAAGGGCCCATTGTTGTTGGGAGCTTCCTGAATGTGGTTGATGAGGAGGTATTTGACTACTGAGGAGCATAGCACTGTTGGTTCTCTGTTTTGCTTTTGATTCACTTTTAACATTTTTTATTTAAAATGCTTTATAAAATACAGCAAGTTTAAGAGTGACACCCCAGTTTTTCAGTGTCTTTCTGTTTGTTTTTAATTTTCAATTGTTTGAATGAAATTTTCATATATGCATTACACATGTTTCGCTAAAATCCACCCCATCTCCCCTCAAATTCCTCCCTCATTTTCTCAACACTTTTCCTTCCCAACTTCATGTTCTTTTTTGTTTCATAACACAGTTCATTTACTGTAACCTGTATGTGTATGGGACTTGGGCCATCTGCCAGAGCATGGGTAGCATTTTAAGGACTGTATCCCTGGAGAAATCTTTCTCTGCCCAGCAGCCATCAATTGTCAAAAACTCCTCAGATGGGGATAGAATTTGTGAGATCTTCCCCAGTCTGTGCTGGGGTTTGGGCTGGCTTGATCTTGTACGGGTGCTGTGCATTCAGTTACAGCCCCTGTGCGTTTGTGTGTGCATAGCTCTGTCATGTCTGACAAATACTGCCTGGGTGAGGAATGGGGCCAGCTCTCCCATGCCCACACCATCAGTCAGCTCTCCTGCTCTCCCCAGGTGACAGGTAGGGCCAGCTCTCCCACTCTGCCCAGGTGACAGGTGGGGCCAGCTCTCCCACTCTGCCTAGGTGACAGGTGGGGCCAGCTCTCCTGCTCTGCCCAGGTGAGTGGTGGGGCCCGCTCTCCCACACCTGCCACCATCTCTCCACCACATGCTTGCTTCCTTCCCCAAAGAGTGTCGGTACTTCCATCTGCAATACCCAGCCCCTCCATCCCAGTTTTAATTGTCATTTTCCCGATAGCTAAGGAGGTTGAATGTTTTAAAAAATATATTTCACAACCATTTGTATTTCATCTTCTAGGAACTCTCTGTTTAGGTCCATGCCTCATTTTTTTAATTAGGTGTTTGTTTGCTTGGTGTTTACTTTGTGTGTGTGTGTGTGTGTGTGTGTGTGTGTGTGTGTGTGTGTGTGT